>CAJQZJ010025290.1:70210-115574 GCA_907164525.1 Lophiomys imhausi | reverse complement strand
TGCAATGTACCTTGCTCCCAGGCAAAATCTAGATCTCTCCCAAGCTTATCCCAGCAACTGATAAAGGCAAGGCCAGCATTCGCTCCATTTCTGTGAGGCACTCTCTGCTTTCCTCACCTTGCTCTGCTAGTTGTGTCTTCTACTCCTCCGAATCACGGAACTTTATTGCTCCCTCCCGGAGACCTTATTGCCTCTTTACCGAGGTCCTTATTGCTCCCTCCCGGAGACCTTATTGCCTCTTTACCGAGGTCCTTATTGCTCCCTCCCGGAGACCTTATAGTTCGCAAATTCCCATGAAACTTTACCTTTTGTTCACAACTTCCCGCGAAACTTTACCCTTGTTCGCAATCTCCATGAAACTTTACCTTTTGTTCGCTATCTCTGCGAAACTTTACCTTTTGTTCGCAATCTCCGTGAAACTTTACCTTTTGTTCGCTATCTCCGCGAAACTTTACCTTTTGTTCGCTATCTCCGCGAAACTTTACCTTTTGTTCGCAATCTCCGTGAAACTTTACCTTTTGTTCGCAATCTCCACGAAACTTTACCTTTTGTTCGCTATCTCCATGAAACTTTACCTTTAGTTCGCAATCTCCGCGAAACTTTACCTTTTGTTCGCTATCTCCGCGAAACTTTACCTTTTGTTCGCTATCTCCGCGAAACTTTACCTTGTGTTCGCTATTTCCATGAAACTTTATTGTCCTAATTTATCCCAGGAACTTACCAGCGCTGCCCCTGACTGCAGGAGTTCTGAGTCTTTTTTGGGTCCCCGTACGGGCCACCACTTGTCGCGTCCCCCTCTACCAGCAAGGATGACGCAACTCACAAAAGCTCTTCTCCAGGAGTTTATTCAGGTCCCTTGAAAACAGTCTTCCGAATGCCCGGGCAGACCCAACCCACAGGCTAAATACTAAATGAACAGCCAATCAAGTAAAGCCACGTGGTGCTATCTTAGAGGCCCACGTATGCGGAAGCAAGCCAGATCAGCGGTCTTTGCCAAATATGGACTTGTTTACCACTGAGAGCGCTCACCGTTGGGCTGGTGGAAGGCGGAATCCGGCGCCATCTTTAGGGCGCCGCACATCGCAGCTCTCTACAGAGAGCAAAAGGCCGAAACTTCACATTTCATTTTTCCCCCCTAACCCTTGCATCCCACTCCTCTGGAGTGGAGTGTCCCTATATGACAGTCCGTCACCCCAGTTCAGAGGTCATATAAGGGCCAAGAGCCTTCTCATACACTGGGGTCTACAAGGCAGTACCACCAGTGAAAAGTGTCTCATTGCCAGCTAGAGAGAACTAAAAATCAAACAAACAAATATACAAACAAAAAAATGAAAAAACAAAACAAAAAAGTCTATGTCCATGTTCCCTTTGGTGTGTTGGTTGTAGTATCAATTTCTTGTACTATACAGCTAAAATCCTACTATAAGTGAATAGATGTCATGTGCATTCTTATGAATCTGGGTTAGCTCACTCAGGATGAGCTTCTCTACTTCCATCCATTTGGCTGCAAATTGCATAATTTCATTGTTCTTGATAGCTGAGTAATATTCCATTGTGTAGATGTACCACAGTTCTTTAATCCATTTTTGGTTGAGGGACATCTGGATTGTTTCCAGTTTCTAGCTATTACAAATAAGGCTGCTATGAACATAGAAGAGGAAACTTCCTTATGATTCCATGAGGAGACATTTGGGTGTATACCCAGAAGTGGTATGGCTGGGTCTTGAGGCAAAGCTATTCCAAGTTTTCTAAGATATTTCCAGACTGACATCCATAGTGGTTGCACCAGCCTGCACTCCCACCAGCAACGCAGGAGGGTTCACCTTTCTTCCCACCCTCACCAGCATGTGCTGTCATTTGAAGTTTTGATCTAAGCCATTCTGACAGGTGTGAGATGGAATCTCAGAGTCGTCTTGAGTTGCATTTCTCTGATGATTAAGGATGTTGAGCATTTCTTCAAGTGTCTCTCAGCCATTAGGGATTCCTCCTTTGTGAATTCTCTATTTAGCTCCATCCCCATTTTTTGATTGGATTGTGTGGTTTCTTGGCATTTAAAATCTTGAGTTCTTTGTAGATTTTGGATATTAACCTCTGTCAGATGTGCGGTTGGTGAAGATATTCTCCAAGTCTGTAGGCTGCCTTTTTCTTCGAATGACAGTGTCCTTTGCCTTACAGAAGCTTTTCAGTTTTATAAGGTCCCATTTGTTGATTGTTGATCTCAGGTCCTGAGATGTTGGTGTTCTGTTGAGGAAGCTGTCACCTGTTCCAATGAGTTTGAGGTTTTTTTTTCCCACTTTTTCTTCTAGTAGATTTAGTGTGACCAGCCTTATGTTAAGGTCTTTAATGCACTTGGACTTAAATTTTGTACAAGGTGATAAGTATGGATCTAATTTCATTCTTTTACAAGTGGACATCCATTTGGACCAGCACGATTTGTTGAAGATGCTGTCCTTTTTCCATTGTGCGGTTTTGGCTTCTTTGTCAAAAATTAGGTGGTCATAGGTGTGTGGGTCCATTTCTGGGTCATCAATTCGATTCCATTGATCTACTGGTCTGTTTCTATACCAATAACATGCTGTTTTTACTACTATTGCTCTTCAGTACAGCTTGAAACCTGGGATGGTGATACCTCCAGATATTTATTTTTATTGTACAGGATTCATTTAGCTATTCTGGTTTTTTGTTGTTGTTGTTGTTCCATATGAAATTGAGAATAGCTTTTTCCAGGTCTACAGAGAATTGTGTTGGTATTTTGATAGGAATTGCATTGAATATATATATTGCTTTTGGTAGGATGGCCATTTTTATTATGTTGATCCTACCTATCCATGAGCATGGGAGATCTTTCCATCTTCTAAGGGCCTCTTCCATTTCTTTCCTCAAGGGCTTGAAGTTCTTGTTTTACAGGTCCTTTACTTGCTTGGTTAGAGTTACCCCCAGGTATTTTATATTGTTTGTGACTATCGTGAAGGGGGTTGTTTCCCTTATTTCTTTCTCAGCCCATTTGTTTGTTGTATAAAGAAGGGCTTCTGATTTTTTTGAATTAATTTTATATCCAGCCACTGTGCTGAACGTGTTTATCAGCTGTAAGAATTCTCTGGTGGAATTTTTGGGGTTGCTTATGTATACTATCATATCATCTGCAAATAGGGATAATTTGACTTCATCGTTTCCAATTTGTATCCCCTTGATCTCCTTTAGTTGTCTTATTGCTCTAGCAAGAACTTCAAGTACTATATTGAAGAGATATGGTGAAAGTGGTCCTCCTTGTCTTGTCCCTGAGTTTAGAGGAAATGCTTCAAGTTTCTCTCCATTTAATTTGATGTTTGCCACTGGCCTGCTGTATATTGCCTTTATTATTTCTAAGTATGGTCCTTGTATGCCTGTTCTCTCCAGAACTTTTAGCATGAAGGGGTGTTGGATTTTGTCAAATGCTTTTTCTGCATCTAGCGAGATTATCATGTGGTATTTTTCTTTCATCTTGTTTATATGGTGAATAACGTTGATTGACTTTCATATGATGAACCATCCTTGCATTCCTGGGATGAAGCCTACTTGATCCTGGTGTATGATACTTTTGATGTGTTCTTGAATTCGGTTTGCTAGTATTTTATTAAGTATTTTTGCATCTATATTCATGAGGGAGATTGGTCTGAAGTTCTCTTTCTTTGTTGGGTCTTTGTGTGGTTTAGGAATCAGGGTGACTGTGGCCTCATAGAATGAGTTTGGCAATGTTCTTTCTGATTCTATTTAGTTAAAGAGTTTGAAGAGTATTGGTGTTAGCTCCTCTTTGGAGGTCTGGTAGAATTCCATGCTGAAGCCATCTTGTCCTGGGCTTTTTTTGGTTAGAGATTTTTAATTAATGTTTCTATTTCCCTAGGGGTTATAGGGCTGTTTATTCTGTTAATGTGATCTTGGTGTAGCTTCAGTAGGTGGAATCTATCAAGAAAATTGTCCATTTCACTTAAGTTTTCAAATTTGGTGGAGTATAGATTTTTAAAGTAGGACCCAAATATTCTCTGGATTTCCTCAATGTCTGTTGTTATTTCTCCCTTTACATTTCTGATTTTGTTGATTTGGGTTTTTTCCCTCTGCCTTTTAGTTAATTTGGCTAAGGGTCTGTCTATTTTCTTGATTTTCTCGAAGAACCAGCTCTTGGTTTCATTGATTCTTTGTATAGTTCTTTTTGTTTCTAAGTTGTTGGTTTCAGCCCTAAGTTTGGTGATTTCCTGCCTTCTGCTCCTCTTGGGAGTGTTTGCTTCTTTTTTTTTTTCCAATTCACCCAGTTTAACGCTGTTAATTCACTAATATGTGCTGTCACAATTTTCTTTTTGAAGGCACTTAGTGCTATGAACATTCCTCGTAGCACAGCTTTCATTGTATCCCATAGGTTTGGGTATGTTGTGTTTTCATTTTCATTGGATTTTAAGAAGTCTTTGATTTCCTTCTTTATTTCCTCCCTGACCCAGTAGTCATCCAGTAAAGTGTTGTTCAATTTTCATGTGTGTGTAGGCTTTCTGTTGGTTCTTTTGCTGTTGAAGTCCAGCTTTATTCCATGGTAGTCTGATAAGATACAAGGGGTTGTTTCAATTTTCTTGTATCTGTTGCGTCTATCTTTGTGTCCAACTATATGGTCGATTTTGGAGAAGGTTCCGTGAGGTGCTGAGAAGAAGGTGTATTCTTTTGTGTTTGGGTGAAACGTTCTGTAGATATCTGTTAGGTCCATTTGGTTCATGATCTCCTTTAGAGTCATTATTTCTCTGTTTCTATTTTGTCTTGATGATCTATCCATTGTTGTGAGTGAGGTGTTGAAGTCTCCCACTACTAAAGTGTTGGGATCGATGTGTGAGTTAAGTTTTAGAAGAGTTTCTTTTATAAATGTAGGTGCCTTTGTATTTGGGGCATAGATGTTCAATACTGAGATGTTCTCTTGATTAATATTTCCTTTAACGAGTATGTAATGCCCTTCTCTATCTTTTTTTATTAACTTCAGTTGGAAGTCTATTTTGTTTGATATTAGGATGTCTACTCCTGCTTGCTTCCTGGGTCCATTTGCTTGGAACACCTTTTCCCAGCCCTTTACTCTGAGATAGTGTCTATCTTTGGTAGTGAGATGAGTTTCTTGTATGCAGCAAAAGGATGGGTCCTGTTTACAGATCCAGTCTGTAAGTCTGTGTCTTTTTATTGGTGAGTTGAGTCCACTGATGTTGATGGATATTAGTGACCAGGGGTTGTTATTTCCCATTAGTTTGGTATAGTTGGCTGTCTTGTGTTTCTCTTTTGTTTAGTTGCTGTGGAGGTTTCTATTTCCTCTGTTCTCCTGGGTGTAGTTATCTTCTCTGGGCTGGAATATTCCTTCTAGTATCTTCTGTAGGGCTGGGTTTGAGGGTAGATATTGTTTAAATTTGATTTGTCTTGGAATATCTTGTTTTCTCCATCTATGTTGATAGAGACTTTTGCTGGGTATAGTAGTCTGGCTGGGCACCTATGATCTCTCAGGACTTGTAGGACATCTGACCAGGCTCTTCTAGCTTTTAAAGTTTCTGAGGAGATGTCAAGTGTAATTCTGATGGGTCTGCCATTGTCTGTGACTTGGCCTTTTTCTCTTACATATTTTCATATTCTTTCTTTGTTTTGTACATTTGGAGTTTCAATTATTATGTGGTGAGAGGAGTTTCTTTTCTGATCTAATCTGTTTGGTGTTCTGTAAGCCTCTTGGATTTTTATTGGCATCTCTTTCTTTAGGTTTGGGAAGTTTTCTACTATGATTTTGTTGAATATATTTCCTGGACCTTGGAGTTGGGAGTCTTCTCTTTCCTCTATGCCTATAATTCTTAGATTCCATCTTTTCATTGAGTCCTTGATTCCTTGGATGTTGTGGGTTAGAGATTTTTTAGCTTTCTCATTTTCTTTGGATGTTGTAGTGATTTCTTCGATCGAATCTTCCATGCCTGAGATCCTGTCTTCCATCTATTGTATCCTATTTTTTGTACTCAAGTTCATAGTTCCTGTTCTCTTCCCTTGATTCTCCATTTCCACTTTTACCTCTGACTGTGTTTTCTTTATTGTTTCCATTTCCATTTTCATGTCTTGAATGATTTTATTCATTTTGTACATTTCCTTCTCCAATTTGCTTGTCTTTGGCTGGAAGTCTTCCATTGCCCTGTCTTTTTCTGTTTAAGTTGAGTCACCTTGTTTTGGAGTTCTCTAATTGTCATCATTTTCATGTGTTTTCACCTGGGCTTTCATGTGTTTCAGCTGTGCTGATGTGGTCAGGGTTGGATGAATTAGAATAGTTGTCTTTTGTTGGAGTCATTCCTCCCTGATTCCTGTTTTTTCTGGGACCTTTGGCCATTTGGAAGTTCTTAGCTATCCGCTCCTGTTGTCTTCTGGGCTTGGGTCCACAGGGGGTGCTTTGGTGTAGCAATCGAATTGCCTGACTCCACCCCTGTAAGGTGAGTCATTCAGCACTGCCTCCTAGGTGGAGACCTCGCTGATCCAGGGGGTGGAGCTGTATATACTTAAGCTCTGGTTCCCTGCCAGCAGAGCCCGTACTAGCAAAAAAAAAAAACAAAAAGTCCGACAATAATAATAAAAACCTCACAGTTTTGCCAGGGTTGGACCCTGTGGTGGGTAAATCTGCCTTCAACCCCTGTAGCCTTGCCACTCTCACAGCCCCACCTATGCGTGTATGGAGCTGGTTCTGGGAACGGGCAAATGGTGTCACTGTAGACCAAGTTCCTGTACACGGCAGTGGAGCACCATCTGCAGCCAGAAGGGTTCCGTGTAGTTCAATTTAGCTTTAGGATTTTTTTCCCAATGACTGTAAATCCAATAGGGGAGCCTGTCCTAAACCCCTCTAGTGGTGCACAGATATGTCTGGGCTTTCCAAATGCAGCTGTGGACAGCTGGCCACCGGGCCGAGCCTGTGGAGCGTTCAGCCCCCTGCATGCCCTGACGAGCAGCACTGCTATGAGTGTGTGTCACTTCCAGGGGTCTGCAACCCTTTGCCAAACAGCCAGAGTGCCTGTGCCGGACCTGGGGGGCCCAGCAGGCTGGTGAGTAACCCTGGTGGGGTCCGAATCTGCCTGCTGGGTATTAGAGTGGATCATATCCTGTATCTCTCCTAGTGGAGGTTCCCGATTCCCAGATTCAGTGGCATGTCCGAGAGTGGGAGGGAGCGTCCTGCCCAGGGACTTTTAATGGTCCCTGGGTAACTGGATGAGACCCAGTGGGGTTGAGTCACTCAGATTTTTTTGTACAGCATCTTATAATTTTTGTGGTTTTGTGGCTGTTTTTCCCAAGATTAAAATGCGTCCGCACGTGCCGCTGCCATCTTGAATCCCCTGAAGTTTCTTTCTGGTGTTTTATTTTTAACTTTTCATATTCATTGTTTTTGTGATCGGATCCCTCTACTTTATTTTTGAGTCCTGCTATTATATATTCTACTTGATCCATCCTACTTGTAAGATTTCCTCCCTAATTCTCTAATTGGGTTGAGATTTTTAATTCCATCTTTATTGCAGCTTGAATTCTATTCCATATTTTTTTTATTTCTTGAGGTTACATCTCAATCACAATTCCCTCCCTATTCCCCTCTCCAGACCACCTTCCTACCCTCTTCTCCCTCACACACTCCCATCTGTTTCCTTTTTCTTAAGTTTAAAGTATATCTGTTTCCCACCACCTCTCCCCCTTTCAGTCTAACAAATGGCTCTTTCTTTTATAACAACAAATACAAAACAAAAGAATAATTAGGCCACAATTATGAAAATTATAAGGCATAACATACATTCCCAATGTCCAGTCCATAAATATTCGGCAACTGACTTTAACATTCTACTATGTATCCATCTCCATGAATTTAAAGTTCTATATCCAACTCAGCTTTCATCCTAACTGGCACCACCAACTTAAAAAATATCTTCTTATATCCAGAACACCCTCTCAGTTCCTAAACAACTCAAAATTTAACAATGAGACTATAACTATCTAGTCTTCAACTACATCAGAGACCTGAGAAGGATAAATATATCTGATTATATGGGCAGTGCATATCCAGCAGCTTCCAAAACTAAGACATGACAGACAACTGGCTGCCTGGACAGTTTCCAGTTTCTCTCTATATATGAGAACAACTATCTTCAGCCTTTTTGCCCTAATTCTCTGACAGACATTAATTGTAAAGCAAGAATTATGAAGGACTTGTCTACCCTGTCTTGGCAAAGCTAGGCCATCAACTTACCTGCTTCCAAGTTTTATTCTTTTCAGACAGCAGTCTGTCTACAGTTGAAGCAAGGGATTTTTCTTGCCCAGTGACAGGCTTGCTACTAATTCAATCATGTCCAAATGGAGATTCTTTGGTGCTCATCATCTACTTGGAGTAGAATGGGGGAGGAGGGTGCTGTCAGCTGACATGTCTCAATAAGAATCCCTGATGCAGGAAGACCACAGACCCAAACGTGGCCCTCAGGGGCAGCATAGACTTTCCTCAAGCATTTCTTAGCCATTTGACTTTCCTTTATTGAGAATTATGTTTAGATCTGTACCCCACTTTTTTGTTCATTTATTACTTCAAGTTATATCTCCACCACAGTGCCCTCATTCCATCCCTCTCGGTTCCACCCTCTCACTCCTTCCTACCTCTCCTACCCTTCCCACTCCTCCGATGTAGATTGTCCCTACATATCAGCCCCCTCTCAGCTCAACAGCCTACTTTTTAATTGGGATGTTTTATTTTTTTAATATCTAGTTTCTTGAGCTGTTTATACATTTTGGATATTAGTCCTCTGTAGAATGTAGAGTTGGTAAATATCATTTCCTATTCAGTAGGCTGCCACTTTGTATAAATGATGGTGTTCTTTGCCATGAAGGAAGCTTTTCAGTTTTATGAGGTCCCATTTATTAATTGTTGATTTTAGTGTCAGTGCTAATGATGTCCTGTTCAAGAAGTTTTTTTTTCCTGTTCCAGTGAGTTCAAGTGCCAAATTTCTGATCCGTCATATTTCCCCTTTTTACTTTTTCACCAGGATATGAAGATATTTAGAGTTTTTCTTCTCTCTCTTTCTCTTTCTCGTTCTCTCACTCTCTCTGCCTCTTTCTCTCTCTCTGTGTGTGTGTGTGTGTGTGTGTGTGTATGTGTGTGTGTTTCTCTCTGTAAAGATTTTGAATTCAGTTTCTTAAAACCTATCCTATGACTTGATACTACTCTTGGTATGAAATATTTTTTCATAAATTTATTTGTTTTGTTTTTTACATCTCAATCACACACACCCCTCCCTGCTCTCCTCCGAGTCCCATCCTCCTATCCACTTCCCCCATACCACCCTCCTGCCCAGTACCAACCCACTCTGGCACATCAAATCACATCAGGACTAACTGCCTCCTCTTGTTAAACCCACTGATTCTTAGTGTCTATAAAGTTCATGTCTGCTAGTATAGCCTATGTGTTTTGATTATGGTGAATTTTTCCTGTATGTGAAAACATATAAACAGAAAAAAGACTGAATTTGATTTAGAATGATAGCCGTATCTAAAAGCCATGACATCTTTCATAACAAAACAAAACACGTAATGACTTTTTTAGCAGTTGCATACATTAATGTTCAATCATTTCATGTTGTATCTCATATTACAGTATTTTGAAACGGAGGTTGATCTCTTTTAAATAGGTATGTAATTTCTGGTTTTCACATGAATAATAATGTCCCTAAAATCCTAATGGTGGTTGTACTAGTGATAACATACAAACAAAATTTTTTTCAGCATCTTTCTTAAGAGACAAAACATGACTAATCACTATTTTATTTGATATATAGTTTAATATTTTAGCTCATTGCTTCAGGGAAAAGTGTATGCTTTTATTTTTTAATTAGCCTGCCATTCAGCATGAAGAAATCATGACTGGTACTATAAATCTAGCCAGATTAACAGGGCTAGTGAAGTCATTGAATTTAGAAAACAATCCATTACCTCCACTTCACTAGGCTAGCATAATTCCTCACAATAGTCTAAATATATAAATCTTATATATATCCACAAATAAGTGCAACTACCATCATTCATCAGAGAATGCTCTCTTTACAGGAAATGGAGACCATCACAGAAAACCTCAGCTATAAAAAATGTAGAGGGTGAATATATCATGGGGAGCCCAGTCACATAAAACACATCTATATTGCAGTTACTATATGTATGGCTCAGGGAATATTGCAGAGAGGTGGCAAAAACTGTGTAAGAGCAAAAATGCCAGGAAGTCTGCTGTGAAATAGTATCTCCTATAGGTGTCTGCAAAACAAAATTTAAACAATGGCAATAACAATGGAAATAATAATGTTGAAGGGGGTCCCTTTAAAGTTCACCGGGTCCTACCCCTAGGCACAGAATTATAGGCAACTAATGATGATTGAGAGAAGGATAATTAGCCTTTCCTGGGGAAATGCCCTCTTGTTATCCAGTGCTGAATGGTCAACTTTGCAACAACTACAACAACAACAGAGAATCAGCAGATTGTACACACACACACACACACACACACACACACACACACACACAAACACACACACACACACACCCATGCACTCCAATAATATTCAAAGAAAAAAGTTATCCACTGGAAAGTTGGGATGCATGGGAGAAGTTTGAAGAGGTAGCTGGGAGTGGATAGAGGGAGAAAAGGGAGGGGAAGAGATGTGAATCTATTTTAATTAAATATATTTTAGAAAGAAAGGGGTAGTGAACAAAAACAAAACCCAGAAGAGATACCTCAGTCAATAAAATATCTACTGTGCAAAGATGAGGACCTAAGTTTGAATTCCCCAAACCCATGTAAAATCTTGCCTGCCTATAACTTCAGTGCTAGTGGTATGGAGACAGGCAGATACCTGCAGCTCATTGGTTAGCCAGTCTAGCAGAAATAATGTGCATCAGGTTCAATGAGAGACACTTTCTTAAAAAATAAATTTAAATAATGGTCAAGGAAATATACTGGACATCAAAGAACTGTCTCTGTATACATGTAACATATAACATTAACACATTTTAAAAATAAAATGGATTCTTATTTATTTATATAATAAAAGATGAGATATATCAATTAGGAAATTTTTGTATTGCTTTCACCAAGGCGATAAAATTGCTTCCCATAGCCAAATTTCCAGATATAGTTCTTAGACACAGCATATAATTTATTATGCTACCGATGCTCCTTACAAGCCGTGACTTGGTCTTCCACACACTCTGCATTTCTTGGCATGGACTGCCATCCACCCCATTTACAGACAAACATCACGTTCAAGTACTTCTCCAGTACTCATCTAAAACTAGATGTATCTATTTAAAGAATCTGTGTCAGATACTTCATTTATCTGCAGGTTTATGTGGTCATTGAAAATTAAAGGCAGACAAAAAAGACTCAACTGTTCACTTATATAGAAGTTATATAAATTGATACAATTTATATAACTTCTAAAGAAGACCAAGTCCTAAAATAGAAGTACAAATTGCAGATTTCTGAAGGAAATCTGATATATTTTAGTAAAACTATTATTAATAATACTGTATTAAAATAAAATATACAGATAAAATGAAATTTTGACTTGATTTCATGGGCAAAAAACAGGGATTTTACCAGGAAACTAGTAATTTAAATAATCACATTTCTTGGTTAATTTTTCTCTCAACTTTATCAAGTCTTGTTACATGGAGATACTCAGGCTTTAAAGTGACCGCATACAGTCCTTATCCTTTATTATTCATATCATTATTAGTGTCCTTCTTTATACTGAATAATCTAACCTAAATATTACAAAACTATAGGATTAATGAAGTGTCATTTTCAAATATTAGTTATGAAATACACTAAGACATTCTAATTTTCCTTTCTGTATTTCCTTCTCTATGTCTTTGTGTGGTGTATGTGGGATGTGTACATACGTGTGTATGGAAGTATATATTTTTATACACATGCATGTGAAATCCTCAGTGTGGAAGCCCTAAAAATATCCTTCCATTGCTCTTCCACATTATTATTTAGAGACAATATCTCTCAATGGAAACCAGAGCTTTTCAATATGGCTAGTCTGGCTAGCCAGTTTGCTGCAAGGATATTCTGCATATTCTTTTCAAGAACAAAATTATTGGCAAGTTATAAGGTTCATCCAGCATTTTTGTGGGCTCTAGGGTTCGAAACTCTGGTCACCTTGCTGGTACAGCAAGTTCTTCAACCACTGAGCAATCTCTCCAGTCTCCCAAATGGAGACTCATTTTCTAGTAGGTAAATTATTTTGCAGGAAGCCACTGGTACATGTAAGACAACATGCCACATGACATACTCATTTAGTTTTATGTAGAACTGGTGGAGCCTCTATCAAATATCTAAGAAAAATTGGGCAATTTTTATAAGTATCTTCATAAATGAGCTGTGTTTAAAGAGATTCTTGTTTCTGTCAGGTCTTCAGATTACTTTATCTCCAGCTAACATTTTGAACCTGATGAAAGATTTTGAGAAAATACAACCCAGATAAGCTTCTCATATACTTACAAAGAGAAAGAAAAATACTTAATGTATTGTACTTTAGATTTTTGTTTTTGGATTTCCCATTAAAAAGCATTAGGTAATTAATACATTCTCCTCTACTTGGACAGGATAGAAGAATTAAAGGAAGAAGGCAAGCCACACACTTATTGTTGAAGCTATGAACTTTCATTTAATATGTATGTACATGGTTGCTGTTATTGTGAGACTCAATTAGTTGTACTCCAGAGCAGTGATCTTTACTTACATAATGAATTTTCTCATTATGAAAATACATTGTATGTATGACCTCTTATTAGAGTTTCTCACCTTTTACCTTGACTAGTAACTCATAGCTTCTTCATTGAGTCCATTTACCTCATCAGTTTACCCTTTGGAATAAGGGCTTATTAAGACATTCAGATGACTCAGAATAACAATTTCCTGTTGCATCCACTTTTTCCAGAGGAAAATCACTCATCAGAAAACATTGATGGCAAGCTCATGAAAGATTATGAGTCAGAACTAATTAAATTAGCTAAACAACTTCTGAATACTGAGTTTACCAAAACTATAGAAATAAAAAAAATGTTGATTGCATTAGAGCCAAAAATTCTATTTTCTCTGCATAATTTTATTTCCAGGGATTCCAGTCACTCATATTATATGTCCTTTACAGCCTTAAATTCCTAAATACACTGTACAGTTATTTGAAGTTACTCTATTTAATATGAGTAGTCTCACAAATTGAGTCTGTAAATTTCTGTAGCTCACAAGACACCAATCCAAGTATGTCTGTCTCTCTCTTCCTAGAGGAACACAAGTTCCTCTCTTTCTCTCTTCTTGAAATATTACTCTCTTCATAGGGGAACACTGACTCTGTACAGATGAAATTCACAGAATCCTCTCCCAAATTCAGTTTTTTGTAAGAAATTTCAGAATTCATTGCCAAGCCTATTCATTTAAAACAAAACAGTATACATTGTTGCCCTCTTCTTTTTTTTATATGGCTTAAAATGTCTTATTTTTTTTTCAAGTTACATCTCAATCAGAGTCCTCTCCCTCATCCCCTCCAGGTTCCACCCTCCCTTTCTCTTCTCCATCTGCCCTCTCCTTCTCAGTTGAGGGGAGCCCCACTTATCAACACCCTTAATTTTATCACTCACATGAGGGATAAAAGCTTCCTCTTGTACTGGGAACTGACATGGAAGCCCAGCTTGGGTAATGTGTTCCACTAACAGGCAACAGGGTCCATGACTCACTGCTGGGTGGGTGGAGTTTTTCATAGGATAGTTATTGCTGTATTCAATTTGGAAGAAATGGAGGTTCCTTTTTCAGTTTGATTTGTTTTAGTATGTACTACATGATGAATGCATCAAAATCTACTGTTTTTAATTAAACATTTTTATCTGTATTTCCTATACAACTCAAACATACAGGTTATCATTACTATCATTTAATGGCCTCCAGAGGTGGAAGGTAAGTCTCTATTGGTGTAGACATGAAGAACTTTAGACACAGGCCTCAGAGGCCAGTGTACTGTATCTGACCTAAATATTTGCCTCCTCCCTGAGGACTAGCTTTCATAGTACCATAATGGACCATTCCAGCTTCCAAAAGAGGGAACCAATCTACAGTCCTACTCATATGTAACACCTGTGAACCACAGCATTGACCAGTACGACATCATAACCATAAAGTGGTAAATCATGCCTGATGTTTGAAACCTAGCCAAGTGTTCAGGGGTAGTACAGTCATAGATCTTGGAGGAGACTGTATAACCTCCATTTTACTAAAACAGCATAATCCATAGGTACACTAGATATATATGTACTTATACCTACACATAAATATAGTCCTCACTCCTCATCAAGGAAATTTCTTCTTGGAACAGACATAAACCTTTAATGAAACCCACATCCAATCAAAATGCATAGTTCTGAAATATAATCCTTAGGGATACATCTGCAAAACAACTCCTACACCTTAAGCTGGGAGAACATCACAGAAGAGGGAGCAGAAAAATTGTAAGACCCAGAGAATCAGATATTTGACTTTGTGACTGCATCTTTTAGTAATATTAGAAGGTACACCCATAATGTCTTACTGACTTGGCTATCTAAATATCAGCTGTACAAGAACAATAGACATACCAAAGTGGATGAAGGAAAGCCTACAAAACCTCAGCCTTACACAAAGAACTAAAAGGAACTAAGGATATTGAATATGGGAGAGATAGTCTTCAGCAGGGAAGAGCACACCTTGTCAGCCTTGAAAATATACAAATGATTAACACTATAAAACTGAATACATTATATTTAGGAATGTGATGCGATGTGATGTGATGTGATGTGTGCGTGCGTGCATGTGTGCGTGTGTTTATGTTTATGTAACAGCAATTGATGAAAAAGTTCATAAATTTGAAAGATAATAACGAGGGGTTTATGGGAAGTTTTGGATAGAGGAAGAGGAAGTAAGAAATGGTGTAATTATAATCTCAAAAACTTGATAGGAATATATTTAAACTCATCGCCTAGTACATGCCTGGTTGATACACAATGTTTTGCTTTTGGTTTTCAGTGTTGGATATGAAACTCAGGAACCTATACATACTAGAGAAAACTGACTATTATATAATACTTAAATAATAATTATTAAAAATTGACTGTAAATCTATTTATCTGTGATCATATTTAAACTGTTTTCATTGCTGTAACAAAGCACCTGAAGGTGAGAATTTTATAATTTTAGAAGTTAAAATTACAAGATTTGAATATTCATTATTTTGACCTCTGGATAGGCCTTCTTAGATTTGTCACAACTTGGCAGATGGTGTATTGTTCACAGTGGTTGTGACAGAGAAGATATATGACAAGATAGTAAACAATGAAATAGAGAGGAATAAAGTTTGCTTTAAAAAAAACTTAGAACTTATTTTCACAAGAGCCAATGAGATTCCAAGAAGATCAACTTATTTTTTTCTGGAGGTAATGCTCTTGATAACAGAAACAGCTCCATATAGTTTTCAACATCAAAGATTCTACTATAACTTATATTAACAAACAGAGGATGCCACAAATGCATTGATCATTCAGGGACAAGTCATCCACCAGGTAATTAATTAGTTAATTAAAGGAAATTTTCCTTACACACACACACACACACACACATATATATATATATATATATATATATATTAACTGTCCCCCAAGATCTGGTTGCTATCCTGGAGTATATTGACATATATACCTGACTTTCTTGTGTCAGCCTTGCTCTATGTAAATTAAAATTGATTGGTTAAATAAAGTGCCTGCAGCCTGGATTGGGTAGAAGCCAGGTAAGTGGGGTTAACGTTTGCAGGCTTTTAGAGCCAAAAGGATCACAGGAAGAAGAAACCAGGGGGAGGAAAGGGGAAGACACATCATGAGTTAGATGGAAGAAAATAATTCCTCCTGGCCTGGAAAATCAGCATAGTGTGGAGGATAACAGCCAAAGGGGTCATATATATTGGGGTTTTATTTGAGGAATAGAACTAAAAGCTAGTTTAGATGGGCTAAGATTGCACAATCCAGGCTAAGGCTTGTTAAAATCTATCAGGTGTCATTGTGATTATTCATAACTGGGCTAAGGGAAAACTTTGTTGCCCTAATAATCATAAGTATCAATTATAAATATTATTATTTAATTCAACATTTTTCCAGTGATTTAATTTATTTTAAAAAGGGTTCATTACCTTACTAGAACATTTATTATTATCCAGTTCATCTCTTATTTGTACCAATAAGAACCTATAGCTCTGAAGAGGAATGATAACTGCCTAGGCCTACAGACCTCAAAAATACCAAAATAGGTCTAAAGTTCTGATCAACAATGTATAGGCTTTTTATAAATTTGTATTGATAACTAATTTATTAAACTACGAAAGCAAGGGGAGATTTTGGGGAAAGTTCATAAATTTCTAATAAATTATAAGCATTATGACTTTAAACAAAGCATTTTATGCAAAATAACTTTTCCTTTTTTCAGTTTTCCTTATCTAAAATTGTTTTTAACTAAATTAAAAGAAAGAATACACCAAGGGATGAATTGTATAATTATTTTACTACTCGAATGACAACATATTCCACTAAAGCACAAAATACACTAAAATCATCAAGTAACTTGACATATTGAAAAAGTGCTAAGTGGATAGAAAAAATATAGAGTTGAAATTCTGTAAAGAATTTCAATTAACTTTGACAGCTCTTTCATTACTACATTTCATACATTAAACAACACATTATAAGATGATAATACTTCTTTCAGTATAAATGGTTTTATCATTTAGGTAATAAAAATCCTCACATAAACCTTAAAACAACTGCTTTCATAATTTCCCTACTTTTGCATTGAGTTTCATATAAAATGTTAAAAAGCATGAATCATGAAAGGAATGACACAATTTTAATATGATAAATAACCAAATTATATAATAACTGTGGTGAGAGAAGTATAACATTTCTGTATTCATTCTAATTTGATTTCATTTGTTGACTCACAGAGGTTTTCCAATGCAATGAGACAATTAGATTGAATACCAAGAAAACTCAAATTTAACACCCAAGTTCATATCAGTGCCTAAAAAATATAATAATAATAACAAAGAACCATGACTGGCTGGAAACAATCAGATGAAAGCCCTCAGAATTTATCAGAGACAAAATAAATACTTAAAACATTATTGTGGAGGTTTACATAGAGAATGGAAGCCAGAGAAGACATTTTTAAAGAACCAGAATGGGAAATAATGTGATTTCTCTAGTCTTGTTATTTTTTTTGCAGTTTTGATTTTGGTAGTGCAATGTCTTTGGTGTTTCCATTTACAGTTTAAATTAGTTTAACCTATAGAGAATGCAACTTGTATAAATCCAAAAGGTCTTTATTTATATTTATTTTATTGAGAATTCATTCATAAGTACAGTATTTGAAACATTTCTGTTCCATCCTCTGCCCTTTCCTACTCTTCACATGTTCATCTCAAAATATTTACCATTTCTCTAATTATTACGTTTTACACACACACACTGCTGAGCCCATTTAATGTTGTTCTTTTTTATTTATAAGTTTATTTATTCATGGCACATCCCAATCACAGCCCCTTTCCCCACTTCATGGTCCCATCTTCCTCTCTAGCCTCCCGTTCTCCTCAGAAAATGGAATTCTCTTGTTGAGGGAAGGTCTAATATTGTTTCTGATACACTAAATTCAAGGCTGAGATCTGGTTACCACCCCTTCTGAGGCATTCTCTTGATTGGTTAATAAAAGTCGCTATGGCCAATTAGCTGGGCAGAAAGAGTATAGGAACGTGGGACTTCCTGAGATTAGAACAGGAACCCTGGGCACACACAGAGATTTGCTCTCTTTCCGATAGGAGACATGGAAGGAGACAGACGTCTGGAGAATGCTGGAAGGTAATCACAGGCACATGGCGGTTTGGGATTAGGTGATCTGGATTAAATTAAGGTAGCTAATTGAGAGTCTGCCCAGCTAAGGGCTAAGCATTAAAACCTTAAAAGGTCTTGGTGTGTTTAATTATTGGGGAAAAGACTGCGGTGGCTTATAGGCCCTCAGTCCAAGCAGTCCCAGGCTGTTGGACTTCCAGACTCCCAGACTCCCCTTGAGCCCAGGCGAATCTCCCACCAAGCCACCGGCCTAATATAACAACTTACATTAATTAACAGAGTTTAGGTTAAAGGTGGTGTAGGCCACCCTTGGTCCCAGGGCTCTTTCTCCAGGATAAGTTAGGCAACTGGTTAAGGCACATGGGCCAGGACACATGCTCCTCTGCCAAGTTGCTGGCTACTCCACCAGCCTAATCCTACAGTGTATATTTACTAATAACTACATTAATTAATTAATTTGCATTTTCAGGTGGCACCCAATGTGGGGTGCCATAGGTAAAAATATTAATTAAATTGTTTAACCAGTATTTATTTTATCATTTATAATGGCTGGTTAAGAATTATCTCCACCGCCTGAGATCAGCCAGCTCCGTCAACGGTCTGGAGAGGAGCTCTGGCTAGAGATCTAGCCCAGGAGCGGATCCAGCCCATGGCTCCAGCCACAGACCAGCGGCCCCGCCTGTCTGATATCCAGCCTGCACTCGGACCTGTACACCCAAGAGGGAAAAACAGCTGCACCACAAGAGCAAAGGAGATTTAAAGCATCCATTCAAGGAATCCAGGGACAACTGGACAACGGAAACCTCAGCAGAAAACAGACCAGACACCAGAGAAGACGAGTGGCCCAGATGATCCAGCCTTGCAGACTTCTTCAATAGCAATATCCTCAAAAGTCTACAACCACAACAACTCAAAATCACGAAGATCGTTCAGCTCCACAGACTACTCCAGCCAGATCTTCAGTAAAGCTCTGAAGATCAGCTTCTGTCTATGAACTTCTTAGGACATCTAAAGAGCTGAGCACAAAAGGACTGAACATCAAATGATTCTATTAACATTTTTAACCATTTTTCCATTCTTATTTGGGCCCCAAACAGGTTTACTACGTCCCAAATCAGCAGGAAGTCATTTTAAGAGAACAACGTCCCATCCCCAGAAGGTGGGGAGGGTATTCCCCCCACTTTGGTTATTTGATAGATAATAGAAAATTTTGTTATTTAGGGGAAAAGACTACAAGCTGTTAAATGGTCTTGTTAAATGGGTTTTGGAGGTTAGACTCAGGGACTTCTCTCTTTTGCTTTTCTGTATCCTTCTTTCTCTCTTATATAGGAGTGAACAGACTTGAGAAAATGGGATATAGACATAGTATAGGAAAGATCAAGAAAAAGGGACAGATTATTGAATATGGCCTTATACCTTTGTATACTAATACAAAATTAATATTATATTTGGCTAAATTGGTATTGATCATTGTATATTAATACAAAATTAAGATTGTATAGTGCTACATCGGTATTGATCTTTGTATATTGATACAAAATTAAGATTATATTTGGCCACAATGGTATTGACACTTGTATATTGATGTAAAATTAAGATTGTATTGGGCTACATCAGTATTGATCTTTGTATATTGATACAAAATTAAGATTATATTTGGCCACATTGGTATTGATCTTTGTATATTGATACAAAATTAAGGGTAACGCTTCTTAAAGGTATTGTTCGTAGCAATACTTAAAAAATGAAATGTCAAGTTTTGACCTTTTGCTACCAACCGACATAAACTGTTTAGGATAATTAAGAAACGGAAACTAATAGTCATGAAAACGTGTCATTTTGTTAGGTACTATGACAGTCTATCACAGTTATTTTCTAAGCTACTCAGAAATCAAGTTGCTAAGAGACAAGCAATATTTGCTTATCTAAATATAAGAGATAGATAGGGCATCTTCAAAAACCTCAAGAGATCTGCAGAATATGGCATTCAAAGATGTTTTCTTAACTTAAGATTTTTTGATATCGAGACATGTCAGCTCCTGACAGCACCCCCTATTCTATTCCAAGTAGAAGATGAGCATTGAAGAATCTCAAGTGGGAGATGATTGAATTGGTGGTAAGCCTTTCTCTTGACAAGAAAACCCCTTGCTTCAACTGTAAACAGACTTCTGTCCAAAAAGGACAAAACTTGGAAGCAGATAAGTCGACAGCTTAGCTCTGCCAAGACAGGGTAGGTAAGTCCTTCATAATTCCTGCTCTACAATCAATGTCTGTCAGAGAAACGGGGCCAAATGGCTGAAGATTGATGCTCTAATGTATGGAGAGAAAATGGGAACTGTTCAGGCAGCCACTGGTATGTCTTTTCTTAGTTTTGGAAGCTGTGGGCCCTGCACTTCCTACATAATCAGATATATTTATCCCTCTCAGGTCTCTGAGGTGGTTGAAGACTAGATAGCTAGAGTCTCATTGTTAAATTTTGAGTTGTTTAGGAATCAAAAGGGTGTTCTGGATCTAAGAAGATATTTTTAAAATTATGAGGCAAGTTAGTATGAAAGCTGAGTTAGATATAGAACTTTAAACTCATGGAGATGGTTAGATAGTAGAATGTTAAAGTCAGGTGCCAAATACATATGGACTGGACATTGGGAATGTATGCTAAGCCATATAACTCTTATAATTGTGGCCTATTTATTTCTGTTGTTTTGTATTGTATTTATAGTTATAAGAAAAAGAACCATTTTTTGGACTGAAAGGGAGAGCTGTTGGGGGGAAAAAGAAATACCTTAAACTAAAAAAAAAAGAAGGGAAGAGGATGGGGGGGTTGAGGGGGAGGAGGGTGGAAGGGTGGGACTGGAGGGGGGAGTAGGGAGGGGATTGTGATTGAGATGTAACTTAAAGAAATAAAAAATAAATTATTAAAAAAAAGAATTAACTCCACCAAACCAATTAATGATAACATAAATACTGGTTAAACAATTTAACTAAAATTTTTGTTTTACATTCCCTCACTCCTGCTACCCCAACCCAGCACACAGTCACACCAGGGCAGAGCACATCCTCCTCTACAGAAAGGCCATGCCCTGCAGCCCCACTGGAGGATTGATCAAAAACAGGCATCACAGTCCATGTCAGAGACTACTGCTTTCCCTAACCCCTGTTCACTTTCTAGGGGACCCAAGATACCTGTCAGCCACATACATGTACAGGACATAGGACTTGTCCAAGTATGCGCCTTGATTAGTGCTCCAGTCCCTGTGAGCCCCCATGGGCCCAGGACAGCTGACTCCATTGGTCTTCCCATAGAGTTCTGGTCCCTTCTGAGGCCTTCTATCCTTACCCCTCTCTTCCACAAGTCATCATAGGCTCCGCTTAATGTTTGACAATGAGTCTCAGCATCTACTTGGGTCTTCTGCTGTATGGAGGGTCTCAGAGGAGAGTTATGCTATGCCCCTGTGTGTAAGAATGCCAGAGTATCCTTAATAGTGATGGGGGTTGGTTATCTCCCTTGAAGTAGGCCTCAGGTTGGGCCATGTCAATGGTTGGACATTCCCTCAATCTCTGCTCTGTCTTTATCCCTATGCATCTTGTATGCAAGGTAAATTTTGGGTTGAAGGTTTTATGGATGGATTGGTGATCCCCTCCCTCCACTACAAGTCCTACCTAAGCAGAGGCAGGTGTCTTCAGTTTCCATATCCCCCACTGTTAGGAGTCTCAGCTAGAGTCACACTCATATCTTCCCAGGGGCCTACCCTGTGGCTTGTCTCCAGCTTGTCTAGAGACGCCCAGGCCTCTCAATTTCTCATCTCTCTCCCAACCTGCTCACCACCTGACCCTGCTTTACTCAAAACTGGTGTGTTTAGAAATAATCATTTGGGGTTGACAAACATAACAGGGGACTTATCTTTGAACAAAACTAATTCTTCTACTCATAGCAGACACTAATTTCTTGTAGTTCTTGATCTAGTGTAGGGCCCTGTGGAATTTCCCCCATACATATTGGGATGCCAACTGTTGTCATTGTGCAGGTCCTATTTAGTCAGCCATGTTAAGATCTGAAGAGTGAAATTCCCTGTCACATATGTACTACCTCAAAGGATATATTTTGCTATTCTGGCTCTTATAGTCTTTTTGCTCATCAACTGTGATGTTATCAGTCCTAGCCAAGAAGCTATTTTGCTACTATCATTACATGGAGTGGCACTTGAGGCATAGATTATTGGACTGCTCCATGGATTTCTTACTTGTTTGTACATTTTGAAGAGACCAAGTTCATGAAATTGTATGGGTAGGAGGATGGGAGATGATCTGGGAGAAATTGGGGGGTGCAAATGAATATGAGAAAATATATTTTATATTTTTTTAAAGAACAGGTAGAAATATTATTTTTAAAAACTTCCAGTCAAACAAATTTATGCAATAGTAAAAGAGACATAACTCATATAAACCATGAGATAATAAAATTCTTTACATTAAATACTATCAAATAACAACATGATACACAACAAAAATATCCTTGAGATGTGTAGAACTGAAGTATATCTAAGAAACAGAGACAATTAATAACTAATAGAACACTTTTATAAGAAATGTTTAAAGGACTCATGCACCAAAAAATAACAGACAAGATCTAATATCATCAAAATGCATGAGAGTACTAACCTTAATAGACGTGCAAATAAATACACACAAAAGTGGATATTTTACTAATTTCATTACACAGAACCCTCAAGTCACAAACATGGATTGCTGAGAGTGAAATCAAGGTTACACAAAAATAATCAGGAAATAACTGGCAAAATTATTTTTGCTTATTTATCAATAATATGCAGATAGTATAAAGTCCCTAATTAAATATTTGCAGTGAATAAATAGGGAGCTACAATCAAAACCCAAAGATGAAATGACAACTTGCATCACCATTAAACATATAGATGAGCTGAAAGAGAGGGAATGAAAAAAATTATGATATACATAGGTAATCCCAAAGAAATTTAAAGAAAATACATATTAAAATAAAACATGTAAAAAGGGACAAATGGTCACTATATAATAACCAAAGTATTAATTTTTCAAAAGAAAATAGCAATTGCAAAATCATACATATATATACCACTCAAGTACCTAAGGGTATAAAGGAAATTCTATTAAATTTAAAAAGAGAAGCACCCCAGTAGTATAATAATTGAGCACATCAAGACACTTCTTTCATGAACAAACAAATCATCTAAGCAAGTTGAACAAAAAAAAATCTGTCTAACTATACATAGATCCAAATGACCTAATATATACTTGTACAATACTACATTGAACAACTGCACAATGTACAGTTTTATCTTCAACTCATGGAATATTTTTCAGGAATATTTATATGTTAGGCTAAAATGCACATATCAACAACTGAAATAGTTTTTATTGGTTGAGAATTTCATATACATATATGAAGTGTTTTGATCAAATCTACCTACCCCCACTCTCCTGTCCAATTCCTTCCTTATCCTCTCTACTACATTTCCTATCAACTTTCTATACCCTCTTAAAAAATACACTCACTGAGTATACTTAGTGCTGTCTGTATGCACACAGGTCTACATAGGGCTATCTACTGGAGGATAAATAGTCTCTCAGAGGCTACATCACTGAAAAAACTGACTTGATGTCCCCCAGAAGCTATCAATTGCAAATAGCTTCTCAGCTAGGTTTAGGACTTCATGAATCCTTCCACCATCTATGCTGAGATTGTGACTGGAATGATTTGATGCAGACACATATTAGTCAGGGGTCTCTAGATCCAAAACTCAAAAACTGAATTTTAGCTGAGAAGCTATTTGCAGTTGATGGCTACTGAAGGACTTGAACTCAGTTCTCCCCTAGAGATTATGTGTGTGTGTGAGAGAGAAACTATTGATTTGTCAAGAATATTGAATTGAAATTAAATTGACCTTAAGAATTTCAATAATCAGTTTTGCTACCTGTATTTAAAGTAATGGAATTCTTAGATAAACAAGTCATAAATAATTTTTAAACAGCACATTTTGATTGTGAAGGCACACACAAGTATACACAGAGAGAATTTCCTTTTATTATAGGTAACAAATATCCCTAAATTGTATATGCAATGACTGTTATATTTATAAACTAATTCAATAGTTGTAATACACAAAATGAATAAATAAAAGCTAGCCTGTTTGTACACAACCATTACATTTTTCATAAGTTGTGTATCTGGATGCTTACAACAATAAACTATGATAATAGAAATTAAAGAAGACAAATCAATCAAATAAAATGGAAAATAATTCAAAAGTGTGAATTCTTCAGTAAACAACAAATATGGTAGAACTGTAATTTGAGCCATCAGTTGTACTTCTAAATGTGTAGAGGAAAATAGTTGTAGCAAGTATGTTATCACGTTAATATATCTGCATATATAGCACAATGGTCAAGACATGGTATCAATCAAAACATTTATAAACATATAATATATAAAGAAAATCTTCTAGTTGTATTCAAAGATACTATATTTGAGCTGACATAGGAGAAAATTGCATTATCTATGATAGCATGAATGTACCCAGATGATATTTTGCGAAGTAAAATGAATCAGACACAAATTTTTTCATATTATCTGAGACAACATATATATGAAGTCTAAAAACTATAACTCAGTTAAGTACATAGCTAGTATTATTTAATAGATGTTGTGGTGGAGGGATTAGGAAATTGAGATGTGGCATAAGGAAAACCCTATTATTATAAGGCTTCTAAATGGGCACAGAATTAAACCAACTCCGGATGGCTTATCATTTTCCCCTTAGGTTAATATATCTTCCAACTTTCATCTGAGATTCTTCTGTTTACAGTAGATGGTGATTAACACAGACCTACAACTAGCCAATATACAGAAAATTTGAAATTACAGAGATCTCAACCCTATGAAAACATACATATTCAACACACCCCCTATTTTGGATGGGGGATCATTAAAGGAGAAGGAGAGAAAGTGTTTAAGAGCAAGGGGCAGGAAAAGAGTACAAGGTAACAGCTTCTGGACAGAGCAGGGCAGCTATATGTATAAAGTCACATTGGTTCTGACAGTATGCACAAGATCTGTGTAAGATTAAGGCAGAGTAGATCCCAGGATGGAGACTGGAGCAGGGTCTGAAGTTTCAACCATATTTGCTATATGATATACTCAGAGAAGGACAACCAATTTTCTCTAAACGTGTATGTGGCACCTGGTAATCAATAATGCACCAGAGCAAGCCCACACATTCAAGAATATATGGATAACAAGAATCAGAATTGATAGACTTTTTCAAAAAAGGACACAAAGTTAGTTGAATAGTGGAAGCTAACTGGTTCTTTAAGGATTTGGGACTAGGGCAGTGAATATGATCGAAACATTGCATAAAATTCTAAACAGTCTTGGAAAGAACTGTCATACAAGGGCCATACCTAGAAATAATAAAGGCTATATACAGAAACTGGTAGCCAATATCAAATTAAATGGAGAGAAACTTAAAGCTTTCCCCCTAAAATCAGGGATAAGGCAAGGATGCCCACTCTCCCCATTCCTCTTCAACATAGTACTTGAAGTTCTAGCCAGAGCAATAAGATAACTAAAAGAGTTCAAGGGGATACAAATTGGAAAGGAAGAAGTTAAATTACCCTATTCACAGATGATATGATAGTATACATAAGTGATGTGAAAGATTCCTCCAGAGAACTCCTACAGCTGATAGACTCTTTCAGTAAAGTAGTTGGATACAAAATTAACTACAAAAAATCAGTAGCCCTTCTTTACACAAAAGATAAATGGGCTGAGAAAGAAATTAGGGAAACAATACCCTTCTCAATAGCCAAAAATAATATAAAATACCTGGGGGTAACTCTAACCAAGCAAATGAAAGACCCATATAACAAGAACTAGTATGTTTTAAAGGAATATGTCTTTTAATTTAAAATACAGTAAATGAAGATTATGAACAAATTTGTGTAAGTACATTTGAAAAAATTGAATAATTTATGTAATGATAGAAAATTCTAAAAGTAACAGAAGCAATTTTAAAATAATTATGCAAGTAACAATCATCACACTGAAATTATAATAAAATAGTTTATTATATGAAAGAAAAAACAATTCCATGTTAAGTTAAACTTCTGTTTTCAGTCACGATATAATAATTGTCACTGAATTATTATTAACAAAGTTTTTCATGATTTATCTCTTTTTTCTCTTTAATTAATTCATTTATTCACTTTAAATCCCAATTGCAGCCCATTCCTTCCTCTCCTCCCAGTCCCACCCTCCTAACCTCTCCCCCAATTCCCTACCCTTTCCACCTGGTGCCATCCCATCCTGGCTCTTCATGTCACATCAGGACTGAAAGCATCCTCTTTCACTGAGGCCAGACAAAGCAGCCCAGCTAGGGGAGAGTGATCCAAAAGCAGGAAATAGAGTCCATGTCAGAGACAGTCTCTACTCCAATTGCTAAGTGACTCACTTGAGCACCAAAATGCCCATTAGCTCAATAAGTATAGAGGGGGTCTAGGTCCAGCCCATGTATGCTCTTAGATTGCTGGTTCAGTCTCTGTGATCCCCACACATTCATGTTAGTTGATTATGTTGGCCTTCTTGTGGAATTCTTGTCCCCTTCAGGTTCCTCTATCCTTCCCCCAACTATACCACAACATTCCCCTGATCTCCTTCTACTGTTTGGCTGTAGGTCTCAGCATCTATTTCCATCAGATGCTGGGTGTAGCCTCTCAGATGACAGTGAGTGAGGCTCATGTCTGCAAGCATAGCAAAATATCATTATTAGTGTCAGGGATTGACTCTTTCCCATGGGCTAGGTCTCAAGTTGAGTCAGTCATCAATTGGCCATTTCCTCAAACTGCTACATCTTTATTCCTGCACATCCTGTAGGCAATAATGAAAATGGGTTCATATTTATCACCCTGCACAAAACTTAATTCTAAGTGTATCAAAGATCTCAATATAATACCTCATACACAATATCTAATAGAAGAGAAAGTGAGGAATACACTTGAGCACATTGGTACAGGGGAAAACTTCCTGAACCCAACACAAACAGCTCAGGCATTAAGATCAATAATTAATAATGGGACCTCATGAAACTGAAAAAAAGCTTCTGTAAAGCAGATGATACTGTCAATAGGACAAAATGGCAGCCTACAGTTTAGGGAAAGATGTTTATCAACTCCACATCAGACAGAGGGGTGATATCCAAAATATAGGAAGAACTCAAGAAATTAAACACCAAAAAAATTAAAAAAAAGAAATTAAACACCAAGAAACCAAATAATTCAATTTAAAAATAGAGTACAGAGCAAAACAGAGAATTCATAACAGGAATCCCTAATGGCCAAGGAGCACTCAAAGAAATGCCTTACATCCTTAGTCATCAGGGAAATACAAATCAAAGTAACTTTGAGATTCCATCTCACACCTGTCAGAATGGCTAGGAAAAAAATATAAGTACATTCAGATGCTGGCGAGGTTGTGGAGAAAAGAAAACACTCCTCCATTGCTGGTTGGAGTGCAAACTTGTACAACCACTTTGGAAATCAATCTGAAGATATCTCAGAAAATTGTGAATAGTTCAACCTCAAGACCAAGCTAAACCACTCCTGGGCATATACCCTAAAGATGCTCTATCATACCACAAAGATAATTGCTCAACTATGCTCATAGCCTTATTAGTAATATCCAGAATCTAGAAACAACCTAGATGTCCCTCAACTGAAGAATGGATAAAGATAATGTGGTACATTTACACAATGGAATACTACTCAGCTGTTAAAAAGAAGGAAGTCATGAAATTTGCAGGCAAATGGATAGGAAGGGAGGGTAATGAGGGCAGGGATCAGGAGCAGAACAGAGAGATCAGATTTTGTATTATAAGTGACAATACACAACAATTATTTACTGTGGTAGGATGATCAACATAGAAATGACACCTAAAATGTATACAGTTTATTACAATTGTTACAATAAGATAATTATCACTGGACATAGTGATGCATGCCTGTAATTGTGACATTTAGGAGATGGAGGGAGAAGAATAATGAATTTGACCCAATATTGTCAAAATAGTGATACCTTGTCTCAAAAAAGGAGAGAGACACAGAGACTATCGCAGCATGCATAGGGCTGGCATGGTCTGCACTGAGAGAAGTCAACACAATTCTCCATTCCTAACCCAAAAATTATCTACAATTGATAACCACTCCCAAGGGAAAAAAAATCAGTTTTCTCTGAAGGAATCTCACTGGGTATGCAATAACCCTTAATGGCAAGCCCCATACCCTAAAGTAGGTAGCCAATATTAAAAGAACTCTATAATACAATGGTATCTCCTTATATCATAATGCTTAGTCAGGACATGTTAATTAGATTATAATTACTATTATAATTATCATCATTATCATTATTTACTTTGCAGATCATCTGTGTATATATTATGACTGCTCTTTTTGTGTTTTCATGAGATTCATGTGCATGAGAACATTTGTTTTTCTGTGTCTGTATGTGTTTCTTATTGCTTTTTCTTTGCTATCCTGTCTTCTGTTTGTTTTGTCTTATTCTGATTTGTTTGTTTTTGTTTTTATCTTGTTTTATTTCATTATTATTCCTCAGTTGCCTGTCTATTTTCTAATGAGAGACAGAAAAGTAGTGGATTCAGATGGGATGGGAGATAACCAGATAGGAAAATGTCCAAAGTCCACTCTGATTGGACCAGTGTGGGCCTGAGAATAGAATGTGTTACCTGGGTGCAGTGAGGTCACATGCTATTCATCTGGAAACAGACTTGGGAGTGTGGCTGGAATCAGGTGTACCAGACACATTTGGCTCTCCTTGCAAACTGATGGGCGGTTATGAGGCTTTAGGAATCAGGAGGCTGAAGAGCTGAGACACAGATGTAGATATTTGGGAAATTCAGGTGTACTGGGAGATTTTAAAGGGAGCTGGGGTCTACTAGACTTTGGAATAGAGTCTGGCAGGATTCTAGGAATAGTGGAAAGTAAATAGTGGCTAGGAAACTAAGGCTGAAGGCAGACTGAGGAAGCCATTAACATATAGAGGATTCTCACAATGCAGCCCTGCTTCTGTTGTCAGTCCAATGGGCACAGGAAATGAGGCACTCTCCATGTTCAGCAGAAGGGACTTCTGGGAGGCAGAATCTTGACCATGAGACTAAAGTTCATAGAGCACGAGGTGTATGTTTTGCCTGGAACCAAGTTAGGAACAATGAGAGAAGAGACGATACTCCCACAACACCCATTTACACTACTGCTGTCGGGCCACAATGGCTGTGGGCACATTTTCTGATGTGACAGCCACTGAGTTTGGCCCAATAGAGACAGATAACTGAGGCATTCATCTAATGTCACCACTTCAGGAATGGGAAAAAGAAAAGGCCAGGGCCTTTACAGGAGTGATTCAGGCACCTGAAGTGAACTGAAATGGCTCTAATATGCATAGGGTGATCCAACTAACCAGCTGTACCTATTTGGTACAGACTTCAACCAATGAAGTCAGAGATAGCTGCAAGCTTTCCACAACAGTTCACCTCTCCATACTTGGACTATGGAGTGGGAACAACGTTCTGATGACTGTGATGTGCAGAGGGTCTAAATCCTTTCAGAGTCAAGGTAAGAACTTGAGGGTGACCTGAGGAACCCACTACAGGTAGAGGGTTAGCAAATCATGTCTCTTGCCTGGGTAGCTGCAGACTATGTCTGGGTTATCTGAATTCCACTTATGGCCATTCTCCCCATAGGAACCAGGCTCTGGGCTTCTTTGACTAGACTGTCACATGGAGGCAAGGTGAGGGCTTCCAGTAGCCTGGAGAAAATCTGGTCCAGACAGAGGGACTGAAATTAGTCAAGCCACTCCCCTGTGGTAAGCCTGGCATGAAAATGTGACCCACATGTATGCATAATTCCAAACCTCTAAGTACATCCCAGGACTCTGCACACAGGAGGCATTTTCTGAGATTCCCTGAGTTGTTAGGGCCTGATCTGTTTTTAAGCAGTAGAGGAGAGCTGAGGGTGGACTGTGGACAGCCCAGCCCAGATACACAGTACTTGCTTAAAATAGCAACATCCTTGCAGAGATGGTCCTTCACCTACAAGGTGATGACTTGTAAGGATGGGCCATCTGGAGATATCTCTTTTCATCCTGATCAATGATGTGGGGATATGGAGCTGTTTTATGAGGTGTCAGCAGCTTGGAGGATGCTTCCCTGCTAAAGCCAGACTGGAGGCCCACCCCCACCTTTCAGCACCCATATCTTGGTTATTGAGAATCTAAGGACCAAAGCCAGACTGGAGCCCCTCCCCAACATTCAACATCCACATTCTGATTCCTGGGCCTAAACCAGACTGAAGCTGCCCGCTCCACCTTTCAGCACCCATGTCCTGGGTCCTAGGAAGCTAAGGACCAAAGCCAGACTGGAGCAACTCCTCCACATGTATAAGCAGGAAGGAACCATATATTTGTGAGACTAGGGACTCTGTACAGGCACGTTGGTCAGACATTTTCCGAGGGAAAGAGGTCCTGAGAGTGGAGTGTGTAAGGTTGGCTGTGGTTAGGGGGACCACAGGAATATAGTTGAGTCAGTGTGACATGTGGTGCCCCAAAGGGGATCTTCTTGTGGAAAGGAGCCTCTTCCACTTCCCTGTAATCCATGGGGGTGGAAATTAGCCTAAGGGTGATCTATTTTACAGGTTCCCAGAGAGTGAGAGGACACATGACTTTCTTGATCAATGGGAAAGCCAGGGCCTCAGAGCACAACACACAGTCCTAAAGAGCCAAGCTAGTTTGTATCTTGTTGAGGGTCCTACAGCAATGTTGAGGGTGATTATAGGAATAAGCCCTCTCAAGATTCTGCATCTACATCCACATTAGTATCTGCATCTGGGTATTTGGGAGGACTCAGGGGGACTCTGTGAGTTTCGTGGAATGGAGACAATCACACCCTGTGTTATAATCCTTGCCCTTGTGTGACTCAGAGACATTTTCTGATGTTTAGTGCCTGGAAAAGCTTCAAAATGCCCTGCAACCGGCATCTGAGAACTTGGGGGATCAGAGTTATTTTTTTCTATATGCCCAGAAGGTGGAAAGACACACTGTGTTTCTTGAATCCAGGACCTGGGGACAACAGCTCAGAGCCATTTTCCTGGAAGGAGACCGACCCTCAACAACTGACAGGATTCTATACCCAGACACTTTTGTTACCTATGTGTGGAGGTGAGGATGTCAGATCTGTTTTCTAAAGTGCCTGGGAGGGTGAAAGCCACACTGGGATTCTAGCACCCGGGAACTTGGGAGGCTAGAAGCCATTTTGTGAGGTTCTTGTAAGGGAGACAGTTAAGCACAGGATTCTACATCAGGCACTGGAGGGGCTCAGATTCATGTGCTGTGGTGACTGCAAGGGTATCAGTAAGGACTTCAGGTGTTTGGGAACTCGAAAAGCAGGGGTATGTCATAGACATTTTCTCAGTGTGTGAATGACTGAAGGCCACACTGGGTTTCTTGCATGGAGGACCTGGCAGGGTCATAGCCATTTTGTGAAGTTCCTGGAAGGGAGAGAGTCAAACTTGAGTTTCTACATCAGGACACTTGAGAGGCTCAGAGTCATTTTCCATGGGGACTGCAAGGGTGTTAATAAGGACTTAAGGTACTTGGGAACTGGGAGAGGAGGGGTAGCTCAGAGACAATTACTGGGTGTGTGAATGAGTGAAGTCCATGGTTGGGTCTTTCATCCAGGACCTGGTGGTGTCCCGGCCATTTTGTGGGGCTCCTGGAAGGGAGAGAGTCAAAGTTGGGGTTCTACATACCAGCACTTGATGGGCTCAGAGTCATTTTCCATGGTGACTGCGAGTGTACTTGAGGTATTCAGGAACTGGGGGACAGGAGAGGGGTCAGAGCCATTTCTTGAGGTGTCTGGAATGGTGAAGGCCACAGTGGCTTCCAGTGGCTTCTTATATGCTTGATTTGGCTGAGTTGAATTCATTTCTTTTGAGGATTCTGGAAGGGGAGAGTCAAACTCCAGGTTCTACTTCTGGGCCATTAGGCATGTGGAGTCATTTTCCTTGGTGACTGCAAGGGTGTCAGTAGGGATTTTAGGTATTCGGGAACTGGGAGGGGAGGGTTGACTCAGAGACATTTTGTGGTGGGTGAATGATTGAAGGCCATGCTGCAGTTCTTGCATCCAGGACTTGGTGGGTCATAGACATTCTGTGGTGTTTCTGGAAAGGAGAGAGTCAAACTCAGAGTTCTACTTCCAGGCACTTGAGAGGCTCAGAGTAATTCTCCGTGATGACTGCAAGGGTGTCATTAAGGACTTCAGGTGTTCAGGAACTGGGATGGATGGGGTGGCTCAGAGACATTTTCTGGGTGGGTGAATGATTGAAGGCCATGCTGCAGTTCTTGCATGCAGGAACTGGCAGGGTTGTATCCATTTTGTGAGGTTCCTGGAAGGGAGAGAGTCAAACTCAGAGTTCTACTTCCAGGCACTTGAGGGGCTCAGGGTCATGTTCTGTGGTGACTGAAAGGATGTCAGTAAGGAATTCAGGTATTCAGAAACTAGGAAACAGGGGTGGCTCAGAGACATTTTGTGGGTGTGTGAATGACTGAAGGCCACACTGTGCTTCTTGCATGCAGGACCTGGCAGGGTCATAGCCATTTTGTGAAGTTCATGGAAAGAAGAGAGTCAAACTCGGGGTTCTACATCAGGACACTTGAGTGGCTCAGAGTCATTTTCTTTGGGGACTGAAAGGGTGTCAGTAAGGACTTCAGGTATTCGGGAACTGGGAGGGGAAGGTTACCTTATAGACGTTTCATGGTGTGTGAATGAGTGAAGACCACTCTGCAGTTCCTGCATGCAGGACCTGGTGGGGTCACAACCATTTCATGAGGTTCCTGGAAGGGAGAGAGTCAAACACAGGGTTCTAAATTAGGGCACTTGAGGGGCTCAGAGTCATTTTCCATGGTGACTGCAAGGGTGTCAGTAAGGACTTCAGGTATTCGGGAACTGGGATGGAAGGGTGGCTCAGAGACATTTTCTGGATGTGTGAATGAGTGAAGTGCACTCAATATTAGGATTGGAATATATATGTTGATAATTCCTTTGGCAATGTGGAAAGGCATTTGCTGGTTTGGGGACATAGGAGTCCCTTGGATATTCAAACATCAGTTAATATATCTGGACTTGAAAAAGTAAAACAAAAGGGAGCTGTTGAGTTCTGGATATATAAACTGAGGCTTTCCCTGAGACTCTGATGTATGGAGAATGAACAGAGCTTCTTCTCAAAACTAGGAACATGTTTGACAGAACCAGTAATACACTGAGGTCAGGCCTTGGGAGCTTTTCCTCAGAGGCTGTGATGTAAGGAGAAGGAAAATAGTTCATTAACTACAACCAGAAATATGCTTGATACAGCTGGTAATGGCCTGGGGTCAGGACCTCTGAGGAGCTATGGCTTTAGATCCTGCAAACTCAAGTCTTCCGATGATCTTGGGCTATGATTATAAGTACAGTGGCCCTACATGCTCACTCCTTAATGCTCTCAGAATTTTGTTTGATTAACTTCTTGCTGACATTGTTCCATTGTATGAAAATATCTGCTGACTTTGCCCATATATATGGAAATAGTATATAAGGTGCTGTACTTCTTATAAACCTGATAGGAATAAGGCAAAGCTTGTGTTAGACATCTTGGGCCCACCTGTTGTCTTCTTTATCTCTGATACTCTGGACCATCCTTCTCAGGACCCTGTCACTAGAGAATGACCCACTGATCCAGGTCATTTTCCTTCTCCCATGCCAGGCCTGGGGATTGAATTCAGATTTGAGACTTGGCAGTCAGAACCTATACTTACTGAACCATCTTGATAGGCAAAACTAGAACAATGTAAACCAGGTATAAAATTAGTGTGCCTCAGGATTTTAAAATTACATCTGTGATGAAAACGAAAGCAAATGGCAATTCTATTTTGAACAGCAGAACAAAGACACTTGGTTGCAAGCAGAAGTATACATGAAAATTCAAAACACCACTAAGGATATGGCCATTTAATCACAGAACAGGGCTTAGAATAAAGTCACCATAGAGGAACTAGAGGAGTTTCCCCATCATATCCTAATTGGGCTCAGCACTACTCAGGGGACAACCTGAGCAAGGTGTAGTGAAGCACATTCCTTATTATGACTCTGTGACACAGAGGTTGAAGCACATTCCTTATTAGGACTCTGTGACACAGAGGTCCAAGACACAGCATGCCAGCAGGAGCAGTTGGAAGAGACCAATAAGAAAGGGGTGTGTGGTGGGATAAGTAGATGCCCAAAGCAAGGCTAGATCATGCTGTTCTGAAGGTAGAGTCATCTGGCAGCCTTTCTTACCTGAGCAATCTTGTTATTGTCAAAGCTTGGACTAATCTCAGGCTGGACCCTGAGTAAAGCAGAGTCACCTATAACACCTATACCACCTGCCGGATTCTGGAGTGGGAGAAGGAATTGTGTATGTTTCTCAACTGATGCAGGGTGGACTACAGATGCTGGTTAGAACACAGAAGACTATCCTGGAGATGTGTACAATTTTGTACACTCTTTGAAAACACCCCTACACTAGGCAAAGCTCCTTCTCCAGATTGGCTGTGGGCCACCTTGTGACTTCATGTGACACACAAAGAGGTTGATGACTTTAGCAGATGGTTGTCCAACTACTGAGGTTACATACAATTTTACTGGGCAGTATTGGTGGGACACCTGTAATGGAAGTCAGGTTAGTTTGGACTATCTTGAGGGATGTTCAGTGGTGTACAGTCCAGAATAGGCCTGATGTTCAGGCAGAGTCTGGGTGAGCATAGTGTCACCAAGATGGACATGCCAGATGGGCAAGAGCCAGGAAGAGAGACCCCATCTGACACTTCATCTGGGCCACAGGTGTATTCAAGAAAAGGTTGGTGAGGCATGATGACCCTGTTAGGGCACAATGTCCACCCTTACAGGAAAGTCTCCAATCCCAAGACCAAAGATGACCTACAACCAATGAAGAAGATGACACCGACCTCCTGAGTCTTCCTTTCCCTCAAAATCTGTGTATCCTAGTGCAGAAAGATGACTTCCAGTCTCTTGGCTGGAGTGAAGACAGTGACACCATCATGATTAAGGTAGACCTTTTCAGAGAGAGGTCCTTCACTGAAAGGGCACATGGAAGATTTTTGAAACAGAATGCCTATAGAATTTTATTAGCCAGCTCAACCTGTATGGATTCACAAAGATTCTCCCCAGAGGATTTTCCACAGTTCCCAGGAGGAGACCATGAAATTATGGTAAAGTGCAGACTTGGTCTTTGTCCCCTTGTTTTTGTGATGAGAACATCTTCCTATCTGCACACCCCATGAATGATGTGCTTTAAAATCCTCATTTAGCAGGGAATGTTGTTTACCTAAAGGTAAAAGTAATAGACTTTGACTTTTCACTCTGGGCTGCCCTTTAGATGTCTGTGTGCAGGCAGGCAGGGAGGCAGGCAGGCAGGTAGGCAGGGAGCAGCCAGGCAGGCAAGCAAGCAGGCAGGCTTGCAGGCAGACAAGAGGACAGGCAGGCAGACAGGTGTGCAGGCAAGGAAGGCAGGGGGACAGGCAGGCAGGCAGGCAGAGGTGCAGGCAGGCAGTCAGGCAGGGAGGTAGGCAGGCATCTCCAAGAAGCCAGTTAATGTCACACATGTGTCACCACCTTTACCTATGGGACATATCTCTGTAATGGAGTCCTGCCTTACCACATAACCCCTCTCCAGCCACTTCAGTCATTTTCTCTACCATAACAAAGTCCATTAGAATGTAATGGGGCTAGTGTAGTTGCATTTCTAACTGGCTAACCTGGTCCATCTTGTTTTAGATCTATAGCAACATCAACTTCCATAGAGACAAGCCAGACCTTCTAGAGATATTGGGAAGAACAAACTGACTGAAGTGGCTCCACTTGTAACTGCTTCTGAAACAGCCCCAAGTCCAAAGATGGTGAAGCTTTTACCTACAAGATGTTCCCCTCAGTTACACAGGGCCAAGGGAGATGGCATGAAGCCCCAGCAGAGAGATCCCAAGGAACAGACACCTGCTGGCAACCTTTCCATCAGACTTTCTAGCATATGTGAACAAAATAACATCCCTGTAAGTGCCCCAGACAACTGTCCACCTCAGGATACAGGTGGCCCATGTAGAGAGGGCAAATCTGATTATGATACATACACTTTTCCCCTCAGCTACTGTTAAGATGGACGGTTCTGAGTATGCATGCAGGAGCTCCTCAGGGTACCTGAGTATTTGACTTCTCTGTACAACACTTGCCATGATTTCCTGAAAGCTGCCCTAGCAGCTATATCCCTAAGTGAGTCCACTGAGGAGGAAAAGGTGGTGGAGGAAGAGGATGAGAGAGAGAGAGAGAAAGAAGAGGTAGAGAAGGAAGAGTACAAGGATGAGGAAAAGTATGTTGAAGAGGAGGATTTGGAGGAAGAAGAGGAGGATGAGAACCAGTACTCAGAGAACTTCTGTCTAATCTGTGTGCTGTTCAACAACAGATTGTTCATGAACTCATGGGCTGTTTAAGACTGAGAAAAATGAGCAGTTGACTGGAAATTAATCCATTTCAATTCTTACTAAATAGAACCAGATTTCATGGTGGTAAACTAAATCCACCTGAGCATTGAGTTTGTGTGCTATCTAACCCTCTACATTGTTCCTTTGTCCTTTTCTTCTACACCTTTGAGTTCTCCTAACCCTCTCATAAGAAGCAACTGCATTTTTACCAAAGAGACAGAGGCATGGCTCCTGACATGTCACTGTCACTTCATACAGCTTAGGTATCTTTTGTTTGTTTTAAGTTTTAAGTTACAACTCCATCATAGCCCACTCCCTCCACCCCCTTCCCAGGTCCTCCTCTCACCTTCTATCCCCTCTCCCACCTATCCTACTTCTCTCTTGTGGGGTGCCCTCACATATCAGCCACCCTCAGTTCATCAGTCATATGAGGACTGAGAGCTTCCTCTTGCACTAGGGGCCTACAGGGCAATTCCACTAAGACAAAGTGTCCCAATAACTGGCAACAAAGTCTGTGTTCAGGTTCCTTTGGCTCTATTGGTTGTAGGATAGTTATCCTTTACTATATGGCTAAAATATAGTTAAGAGTGAATACATGTCATGCATATCATTCTGGATCTTGATTAGCTCACTCAGAATGTGCTTCTCTAGTTCCATCCATTTGGCTGCAAGTTGCAAGTTTTCCTTTTTTACTGATAGCTGTGTAGTATTCCATTTTGTAAATGTACCACGGTTTTTTTTTTTTATATCCGTTCTTTGGTTGAAGGACATATGGGTTGTCTCCACTTTCTAGTTATTACAAGTAAAGCTGCTATGAACATAGTTGAGATGTCGTTGTGGTTTCATGAAGAATCTTTTAGATGTATGCCCAGAAATTGTAGGGCTAGGTCTCAACATGTCAGTTATGTTAAGTCAGGAGATTGCCTTCTCCTGGATCTCCAATCCCAGTCAATGTTATTATGAATTTTCTGAATTCCATCTAATACTCTGGCTGTTGGTTTGCCAAAAGATGACTGACTAATAAATCTTGGAACTCATAGATACATATTCCAAATAGTAAGTGGTGCATATATTTAAAAACTATCTCAAATGCCCACATAAGGAACTAAGCATGGGTCATAGGGGCTTAGAGAGTCTGAAGTGGAAGCCATGTATTCTGTGTGGGTCTGCTCTATACCCTCTGTATACATGATATGGTTATTTAGCTTGGGGTTTTTATGGAACTCCTAATTGTGGAATTGTGCCTGATCTTGTTACCCTTTTCCTCCTACTGTGTTGCCTCATCAGCCTGATATGAGGGTTTGTGCCTTGTGTTATTGCATCTTATGCTGAGTTCAGTTTATATCACTAGGAAGCCTGCTCTTTTCTGAAGGAAAATGGAGGAGCAGTGGACCTGGGAGAGAGGTGAGGTGTGTGTGGGAGCAGGGCAACTTTGAGGAGTGGAGGGAGGGAAGCTGTTTTAGGGATGTTTATTTTGCAAAATATATATCTACATCATGATTTATATACAAATTTTTACTTATTTTTTTTTTGTTTTTGAGACAGGATTTCTGTGTGTACTAGCCCTGGCTTCCCTGGACTTGCGTCTTAGACCAGGCTGCCATCAAACTCGAACTAACAGAGATCAGATTTCCTTTGCCTCCTAAGTACAGGGATTAAAGTCTTGAGCCACCATGCCTGGCTGTTATTAAAATATTTTTATATTATTCTTATGACATTTTCTATTTACTAATAACCTATAGAATTAATAGTAATAAATAAAGACAAATCACTTCCTCTCCCACTCTCGCATATATATATATATACATATATATATATATATACACATACATTTATACATACATACATACATACATACATACATACATACATACATGCATACATATAATTGGCTGGGTAGGCCTGTTTGGAACAATTATCTCCATAGGGACTTAAGACCCAGGACAGTCATTCCTAGCAACTGGAGCCCTGGAATTCACCCTGGAATACACCTCTCCTGACTCTGAAGAAACTTGGGACCTCTGATTATAGAACAGTCCAAGTACTGAAGTAAGTAAATATAAGAGGCCATCCACCCCATGATCACAAATCCATCCACTCTCATGAGTCTGATTCCTTCCAAGAAACAGAGGTCTTGGACCTGCAAAGTATATTTTTTTAGCCTCCCATTGGCAGAGGTGAACCAAGCCATCTTTTCTTTCAAATGCTTTTAAATTTAAATCTTTGAACCAGAGAGGGGTTACAGCAGGCAACTTACTTAGACCCAGTTCCCCCAAGGATATAAAATTTCTCCAACCTTCTTTGACGTGACACTAAGTGCTGAGTTTCTGCCTTTCTGTCAGAAGTTTCCCAGGACCATACACTTACAGCATGTAGACAACCTCCTCCTAGCATCTGAACCACAGATAGATTGGAAAACAGCCACTGAGGGATTGCTGCAAGATGTATAGACCTTTGGCTACAGAGTTTCAACTAAGGAAGACCAACTATGTACATTGGAGGCTACCTATTTCAGGTACAGCTGAGGGGAAGCAAAAGGAGTCTGTGTCAGAGGAGGATTGCTGCCATCTTCAGATTCCAACTCCAAAGAACAAAAGAAATGTTTGAGAGTTCTTAGGGGCTGTTGGGTATTGCTGCCCCTAGATACCAGGGTTTGCAAAAATAGCAAGGCATCTATACCTCAGCACAAATGAGAGCAATGAGGCCCTAATCTGGACTGAGATTGCAAAAGTACATGGCTTTTGGGGCTTTACAAACAGCTCTGACATTGGCTTCAGACCCAGCACCTCCAAGTTTCTCAAACCATTTCCATATGTTTGTTCATGAAACAAAAAGATTTTAAAAAGGGGTTTTGGGGCTGGAGAGATGGATCAGTGCTTAAGAGCATGGGATACTCTTCCAATGGACATGGTTTCAAATCCCAGCACTCACATGGTTGTTTGAAACTGTCTGTGATGGTCAAGTGTGTTCTTGCATGCCTTTAATACCAGCACTAGGGAGGCAGAGGCAGGCAGATCTCTATGAGTTCCAGCCCAGCCTGGTCTACAGAGTGAGTTCCACAATAGCCAGGGCTGGACAGAGAAACCCTCTCTCAAAAAACAAAAATATTAAAATAAAAAGGGGTTTTCACCCAATCTTAGAGGCCATGGAAATGCTCAGTGATATGCCTGTCTAACTCTTGGACTTTGTAGCCACAGGATGGCCCACCTGTTTAAGAGTTTGTTGTGCCTACTGCTTTTCTAGTGAAAGAAGCAGACAAGTTAACTCTGCGTCACTGCTCCCCATGAAGTTGAGGCCCTCCTCTGAGAGGCACCAGAATGCTGGGTGTCTAATGCCCCAGTACCAGGCCCTATTCCTGGACCACCCTAGAGTCCAGTTTCAGAAGCCATCTGCCATCAATCCTGCTACCCTCTTTCATGATGCCAACCTGAAGCTTCTTATCTGTGAAAGTCTTGAGGTAAAAATGGTGGTCCAGGGGATATGCCAAGACATAACACACTCCACTGAAAAGCGTGAATGCAGTGCCCTGCACCAATGAGAACAGTTTCATGAAAGATGGAACCAGGTACTGCACTAGTTACTTTAACTGATACGACTTGGGTGCAAGCCTTAGGGCCCGGTACCTCAGCTCAGAGAGCAGAATTGATTGCTCTAACACAGGCTTTTGGGTGGAGAAAGGGAAAGTCTATCACTGTATATTCAGGGAGTCACTGTGTTTACTATCACAAGTCCACGATATGATCTATAGAGATAGATAGCTTTTTACTTCTGGGTAAAGAACATTTTTTTTAAAAAAAGAAAATCTTGGCCCTTCTAGAGACTATTTGGTTTCACTACAAATTTCTACCCTCCACTGCTGAGAACTTCAAAAATATGATACCCCTAAGGCAAGAGGTAACCAGGCCTCTGACCTGGCTGATTGAACAACAGCCTTAAGACCCGTGAGGCCCACTGATATTTTTGTGACACACCCCAACCTAAATTTGCCTGAGACTCCATGGTCCTACCAAAAAGAAACAGAAAACAGAAAAAAAAAAAACAACAAAAACCAGCCACCTCAAACCCACAGTTAATGGAGCACATCAGAGGGAAATAGTCTCCTAGAAACAATTGGTGGGATTCTGGTAACTGAGCTTCATCATGATGAAGTATGACCTTTACCATACTCATCTGGGGTCCACAAAACCTTCTGAATTGCTCAGACCAAGGTATGTGAGGCATACACTGGATAGCCTGGTTCAATATGCCAGGTTTGTGCTCAAGTAAATCCAAAACAGAGAACCCTTACCAAGGAAGGGGTCCAAATAAGAGATCAGCACTTCTGCAAACTCTAGGAAACTGACTTCACCAAGACCTGGCCTTCCAGGGGAAGATACAAGTACTTGCTAGTTTTTATAGATAACTTCTGTGGGTGGGTAGAACATTCACATGGACTGAAACTTCACAAATAATCGCTTAAAAACTCCTTCAGGAACCGATCCTGTGAGGAGGCCTCCCTCTAGCAACTGGGAATAACAAGGGCCAAGGTTTCATAGCCAAATTCTATCAATTAATAGCTAAAGCTTTAAGACATAGATTGTGAACTTCATTGTGCATACAGTCCTCAGTTTGCAATGGCTGCTATCGAAAGGCCTAGAACTTCAAATTGTGTTTTTAAGAATTACATAGGCACAATACCTTAGAGGGAGTTAATCTTAATTTGTGTCAGTATACAAAGGTCCATGCCAATGTAGTCAAATTTAATTTTGCATTATGTATTAATTATTAATGTAATTAATAATACATAATACAAAAATAATTATTTACTTTTAATTTTAATTATGTATAAATACATGAAGACATGAGAGGAGATTCAAAAATCTACTCTGTTGGGGTAGTGTTAAGCATTCTAAATGTTAATTAATTGGTCCTGCTTGCTGTGTGTTACTTACATTAACTCCAATTGGTTAAATAAAATGTCAAGGCCTGATATTGGGCAAAGACAGAGAAAGGTGGGACTTCCTGAGATTAGAGTAGGAAGCCTGTGCTTTAGACAGAAGATTAAATCTTTCCAGCAAGCAGCAGGAAGAAGAAGAAAGCATTTCAGCCAGGAGCAGCAGGAAGGAGGCACACACCATGGGTTAGAAAAATGAACCTCATTCCACATGGCCAGGAATATCAGCATAGCGTGGAGAATGGCAGTCCAAGGGGACGTATGTATATATGGGGTCATATTTTGTTAATAGAATTAAGAGGTGGCTTAGATGGGCTAGGATTTCACAATCCAGGCCAAGGCTTGTTAAAATCCACGTGGGGTCTGTGTGCTCATTTATAATGGCTGCTTAAAATTTAACAACTGCCAAACCAATTAATGATAATATAAATACTGGTTAAATAGTTTAATTAGCCATATTTTTTTACATATGGCACCCAACTATGGCAATTAGAATCCATGCTTACAATGTGTGAAGGCCCTGTTGAAAGCCCATTTCCTAACCCAAGACCAGGGAACCGAACTCAAATGCATTTTAAATGTTCGGCTACCTTAGTAAAAGCTGTTGCTGGCAGCAATGTCAGAGAGCTAAAGCTTAGCTCTCCTTATGTACTAAAAAACTGGCAGCCTTGTAAACAGAATTTGAGAGAATCCAATACATTTGGATTCCAATTGAGTTTGTTCCTCTTAGAATGCAAATGATTTTTATCCTGACAATTGTGGTTCTGTGTATCTTTTTTGAGAAAGTTCAGACTAGCATAGTCTTAAAGGATAGAATTTACAGCTGGAATGCTAAATTGCCAACAATGATAATGAAGGAAAGAGGGAGGCCTTTCTTGATATATAAGACAACATTGATGGCAGCTGGAGCTAAGAGCTCCCTGGCTATGAGGTGTGTCTCAGGGCTTTCTGGGAAGGGTCCACCAATGAAATACAGTTGCAACTAGATTTCAAGGAATAATGAACAAAACTTTAATTGCAGCATGGGATGGCATGGTTAGACATGCCAAGGCTTTTGGAATGTTGTTTCTTTGCTTGATTTTTGTTTCGATGTCTTTGATTTTCCTATATCAGGAGGTAGAAAGGATATTTTTCTGGTTTGGCATTGCTAAAATGTAAGATATTTTTGAAGATTTTGGGCATATTTCGAATTGTCACTACAGTTCAAAGTTGTTCTCAAGGTTCCTGAGTTTCTACTCTGGGATTTAAGTGAAATATTTGAGCAAGGTGGTACTGGCACATGCCTTTAATCCCTTAATCCCATCACAGTAGAGGAAGAAACAGGAAGATCTCTGGATTCTAGACCAGTCTGGTTTAAACAATGAAAGCAGGGCGGGAACTCTGCTGAGGACATAAAGCTGCTTACTAAAGACAGTCTAGAATTTAAAAATGACAGGTTTTTCCTTAATGTTAAATTTAATAATGTCCTTACTGATCTAATGGATAAATGCATATGATCTTAAATTTACGTAAAGAGAAAAGGGTCACAAGCCATTCTTCTTAGTTTTGGGGCTCCCACTGGATAACTGGTTTCAAGAGACATTTTGCCCTGAAGGAGATATGTTAATCTCTCGGCATGAAGGTGCATGCCTTTAATCCCAGAACTTTGGAGGCATAAGCAGGCTAATCTCTGGGAGTTCAAGGCTATCCTGGTGCAAACTGATTCCAGGACAAGGATACACAGAGAAATCCTGTCTCCGAAAAAAAAAAAAGGAGAGAGAGAGAAAGAGATATATTCTGTTACTCAATGTAAGGGCCCAGAGTTAGGCTTGGGAAGGACTTGCAAACTGCATGCCTCCCACAGCCAACAGTTAAGACAAGCTATCATAAAATAGCATATCATGCTATTTTACACCAATCTCCTTAAGAATGGAGTTTCCATAGGAGAATTGGAACTCAAACTAATAAAAATTAGTTTAATTAATGTTATTGTTTAATAAGGGTAATTCAATTAATTAAATTTATATCTTGATCCCAAAACTTGAGAGACAAGGAAAAAAACAGGTTCCTTGTATGTTTGAGGCCAATCTAACCTATGGAGCACTACAGAGCAAATCAAGACAGCCCAAGCTACAAAAACCCCGTCTCAATAAGGATAGATATATCCACATAGAAATTAAATCTCCAAAGAAAGGAGAAAAGGAAAGAAGAAATATTATATAAATGAATACCTTTGTTCCCAAAACATGGGACACAAAGGCAGACAGAGACTGGTTCCTTTTGAGTTTGAGGCCAACCTAATCTACAAAAAGCCAGAACAATACAGAATAAACCTGTTTTAATCAATTACTAAATGTATGTCAACTGTAGTGGAGAATACTTAAACTCCATACAGTCTTACTATTACATGTCATCCTTTAAATGGCATGGAAACTTACAAATGTCTTTCTTCTGTTCAAACAAAGAACAGAAAATATTCCTTAATTGATTTGTGCATCCTGCACATCCAAGGCATTTTGGTAATGCAGAACTATATGTTACTTGTGAGAAATTATATATTTTCAGAACAACGGGACCTGAGTCCAAAGAAGACAAGTAACACAAATGATCCAGCCTCATAGACTGCCTCAATAGCTGTTTCCTCAAAAATCTGCATCCAGAAGAACTTCGAACAGCTTGCTGAGATGGCCCAGCCTCAGAGACTGTTCCATACAGGACTTCAATAAATCCCTGAACTTTCCTACCAATGTCCAGCTTTGAACTACAAATTGCTCAGAACATTCAAATTGATGAGCGCATAGAGACTGGACAACAATTGTTACAATTTATTTGCTTAACCATTTTTTCCACTTCATTTGGGCCCCCAAACAGGTTTCTGCATTCCAATTCAGCAGGAAGAAGTATTAAGAGAGCGATGACCCATTCCCAAAATGTGGGGTGGATGATAGATGATGACAGATAGGGACAATGGCTACAAATTGTTATATGGTCTTCTTAAGCAAGGTATAGAAAGTTAGATTTGAAGATTTCTTTTTCTTTTCTCTTCCTTCTTTCTCTCTTATATAGGGCAGAAAGACTTGAAAAGAAAAAGAGGGGGATATATGTATATAATATAGAAATGATAAGATATAAGGATAGATTATCGAATCTGCTCTAAAACTCAAAACTATTGTTATTCTTTTTTTTTTACTTTATTTTTTATTTCTTCAAGTTACATCTCAATTGAAATCCCCTCCCTACCCCGCCTCCAGTCCCACCCTCCCACCCTCTTCCGCCTCAACCCACCCATCCCCTTCCTTTTTTTTTAAGTTTAAGATATATCTTTTCCCCCCAACAGCTCCCCCTTTCAGTCCAACAAATGGCTCTTACTCTTATAATAATAAATACAATACAAAACAACAGAGGTAATTAGGCCAAAATTATGAGAGTTATATGGCTTGGCATAAAATCCCAATGTCCAGTCTATATGTATTTGGCACCTGACTTCAACATTCTACTGTCGACCTATCTCCATGAGTTTAAAGTTCTATATCCAACTCAACTTTCATCACAATTTAAAAAGCATCTTCTTAGAACACCCTCTTGATTCCCAAACAACTCAAAATTTAACTATGAGACTCTAGCTATCTATTCTTCAACCACCTCAGAGACCTGAGAGGGAGAAATATATCTGATTATATAGGAAGTGCAGGGCTGCAGCTTCCCAAACTAAGAAATGACATACCAGTGGCTGCCTGGACAGCTCCCATTTTCTCTCCATACATTACAGCATCAATCTTCAGTCATTTGGCCCCATTTCTCTGACACACATTGATTGTAGAGCAGGGGTTAGGAAGGACTCGCCTACCCTGTCTTGGCAGAGCTAGGCTGTC
>CAJQZJ010025290.1:7618-20210 GCA_907164525.1 Lophiomys imhausi | reverse complement strand
TGTAAGAGTTCTTTGGTGGAGTTTTTGGGGTCGCTTATGTATACTAACATATCATCTGCGAATAGGGATAATTTGACTTCTTCATTTCCAATTTTTATCCCTTTGATCTCCTTTAGTTGTCTTATTGCTCTAGCAAGGACTTCAAGTACTATATTGAAGAGATATGGTGAAAGTGGACATCCTTGTCTTGTCCCTGAGTTTAGAGGAAATGCTTCAATCTTCTCTCCATTTAATTTGATGTTGGCTACTGGCTTGCTGTATATTGCCTTTATTATTTCTAGGTATGGTCCTTGTATGCCCGTTCTCTCCAGAACTTTTAGCATGAAGGGGTGTTGGATTTTGTCAAATGCTTTTTCTGCATCTAGCGAGATTATCATGTGGTTTTTTTCTTTCATCTTGTTTATGTGGTGAATTACATTGATAGACTTTCGTATATTGAACCATCCCTGCATTCCAGGGATGAAGCCTACTTGATCATGGTGTATGATACTTTTGATGTGTTCTTGAATTCGGTTTGCTAGTATTTTATTAAGTATTTTTGCATCTATGTTCATGAGGGAGATTGGTCTGAAGTTCTCTTTCTTTGTTGGGTCTTTGTGTGGTTTAGGAATCAGAATGACAGTGGCCTCATAGAATGAGTTTGGCAGTGATCTTTCTGTTTCTATGTGGTGGAAGAGTTTGAAAAGTAATGGTGTTAGTTCCTCTTTGAAGGTCCGGTAGAATTCCGTGCTAAAGCCATCTGGCCCTGGGCTTTTTTTGGTTGGGAGATTATTAATGACTGTTTCTATTTCCTTAGGTGTTATTGGGCTGTTTAAGCTGTTAATCTGATTTTGATTTAGTTTTGGTAGGTGGAATTTATCGAGGAAATTGTCCATTTCGCTTAGGTTTTCAAATTTAGTGGAATATAGATTTTTAAAGTAATGTCCGAATATTTTCTGGATCTCCTCAATGTCTGTTGTTATTTCTCCCTTTTCATTTCTGATTTTGTTGATTTGTGTTCTTTCCCTTTGCCTTTTAGTTAATTTGGCTAGGGGTCTGTCTATTTTGTTGATTTTCTCAAAGAACCAACTCTTGGTTTCATTGATTCTTTGTATAGTTCTTTTTGATTCTAAGTTGTTGATTTCAGCTCTACGTTTGATGATTTCCTGTCTTCTGCTCTTCTTGGGAGTGTTTGTTTCTTTTTTTTCCAATTCACCCAGCTTAGCTGTTAGTTCACTAATATGAGCTGTCACAATTTTCTTTTTGAAAGCACTTAGTGCTATGAACTTTCCTCGTAGCACAGCTTTCAATGTATCCCATAGGTTTGGGTATGTTGTGTCTTCATTGTCGTTGGATTTTAAGAAGTCTTTGATTTCCTTCCTTATTTCTTCCCTAACCCAGTGGTCATTCAGTAAGGAGCTGTTCAATTTCCATGTGTGTGTAGGCTTTCTGTTGATTCTTTTACTGTTGAAGACCAGCTTTATTCCGTGGTGGTCTGATAAGATACAAGGTGTTATTTCAATTTTCCTGTATCTACTGAGACTATCTTTGTGACCAATTATGTGGTCGATTTTGGAGAAGGTTCCGTGAGGTGCTGAGAAAAAGGTGTATTCCTTTGTGTATGGGTGAAACGTTCTGTAGATATCTGTTAGGTCCATTTGTTTCATGATGTCTGTTAGACTCAATATTTCTCTGTTTGTCTTCTGTCTTGATGATCTGTCCTTTGTTGTGAGTGGGGTGTTGAAGTCTCCCACTACTAATGTGTTGTGATCGACGTGCGCTTTAAGTTTTAGAAGTGTTTCTTTTACGAAAGTAGGTGCCTTTGTATTTGGGGCATAGATGTTCAGTATTGAGATTTCCTCTTGATGAATATTCCCTTTAATGAGTATATAGTGCCCTTCTTTGTCTTTCTTCATTAACTTCATTTGGAAGTCTGTTTTGTTTGACATTAGGATGGCTACTCCAGCTTGCTTCCTGGGTCCATTTGCTTGGAAAACCTTTTCCCAGCCCTTTACTCTGAGGCAGTATCTATCTTTCGTAGTTAGATGTGTCTCTTGTATACAGCATAAGGAAGGGTCTTGCTTGCGGATCCACTCTGTAAACCTATGTCTTCTTATTGGGGAGTTGAGTCCATTGATGTTGATGGATATTAGTGACCTGGGGTTGTTATTTCCCATTAGTATGGTATAGGCGGTGGTCCTGTTCCTCTTTTGGTTTAGTTGCTGATGGGTTTTCTATTCCCTTTTTTTTCTTGGGTGGAGTTTTCTTCTCTGGGTTGGGATTTTCCTTCTAGGATTTTCTGTAGGGCTGGGTTTGTGGGTAGATATTGTTTAAATTTAATTTTGTCATGGAATATCTTGTTTTCTCCATCTATGTTGATAGAGAGTTTTGCTGGGTAAAGTAGTCTGGCTGGGCATCTATGATCTCTTAGGACTTGTAGGATATCTGACCAGGCCCTTCTAGCTTTTAACGTTTCTGGGGAGAAGTCAGGTGTAATTCTGATGGGTCTGCCATTGTATGTGACTTGACCTTTTTCTCTTACAGCTTTTAATATTCTTTCTTTGTTCTGTACATTTGGGGTTTCAATTATTATGTGGCGAGAGGAGTTTCTCTTCTGGTCTAATCTGTTTGGTGTTCTGTAAGCCTCTTGGATTTTTATTGGCATCTCTTTTTTCAGGTTTGGGAAGTTTTCCTCTATGATTTTGTTGAAGATATTTCCTGGACCTTGGAGTCGGGAGTCTTCTCTTTCCTCTATACCTATAATTCTTAGGTTCCGTCTTTTCAATGAGTCCTTGATTTCTTGGATGTTGTGGGTGAGAGATTTTTTAGCCTTCTCATTTTCTTTGGATGTTGTACTGATTTCTTCAACTGAATCTTCCATGCCTGAGATCCTGTCTTCCATCTCTTGCATCCTATTGTTGATACTCACATCCGTAGTTCCTGTTCTCTTCCCTTGGTTCTCCACTTCCTCTTTTAACTCTGACTGTGTTTTCTTTATTGTTTCTATTTCTATTTTCATGTCTTGTATGGTTTTGTTCGTTTTGTACATTTCCTTCTCCAGCTTGCTTGTTTTTGTATGAAAATCTTTCATGGCTTTTTCCTTTTCCTGTTCAAGCTCTGTCACCTTGGCTTGGAGCTCTTTAATGATGTTGTTCCTTGTTTTGATTTGTAGAATTGTGGCCTCTTTGAATTCCTTCATAGATTTAAGTTCTTCTTGTAGGGACTCTATCACTTTCCATAATGCAGAATTGTCAATGTTTTCATGTGTTTCCGTTGGTGTGTGGTCATCCGAATTGGATGAGCTAGGATGGTTCTGCTTTGTTGGAGTCATAATTCCTTGATTTCTATTGCCTTTTTTTAAATAATTTATTTTTTATTTCTTCAAGTTACATCTCAATCACAATTCCCTCCCTACTCCCCCCTACAGTCCCACCCTTCCACCCTCCTCCCCCTCAACCCCCCCATCCTCTTCCCTTTTTTTTAGTTTAAGGTATTTCTTTTTCCCCCCAACAGCTCTCCCTTTCAGTCCAAAAAATGGTTCTTTTCTTATAACTATAAATACAATACAAAACAACAAAAATAAATAGGCCACAATTATAAGAGTTATATGGCTTAGCATACATTCCCAATGTCCAGTCCATATGTATTTGGCACCTGACTTTAACATTCTACTATCTAACCATCTCCATGTGTTTAAAGTTCTATATCTAACTCAGCTTTCATACTAACTTGCCTCATAATTTTAAAAATATCTTCTTAGATCCAGAACACCCTCTTGATTCTTAAACAACTCAAAATTTAACTATGAGACTCTAGCTGTCTATTCTTCAACCACCTCAGAGACCTGAGAGGGATAAATATATCTGACTATAAAGGAAGTGCAGGGCCTGCAGCTTCCAAAACTAAGAAATGACATACCCCTGGCTGCCTGGACAGTTCCCATTTTCTCTCCATACATTGCAGCATCAATCTTCAGCCATTTGGCCCTGTTTCTCTGACAGACATTGATTGTAGAGCAGGAATTATGAAGGACTTACCTACCCTGTCTTGGCAGAGCTAGGCTGTCGACTTATCTGCTTCCAAGTTTTGTCCTTTTTGGACAGAAGTCTGTCTACAGTTGAAGCAAGGGGTTTTTCTTGCCAAGAGAAAGGCTTACCACCAATTCAATCATCTCCCACTGGAGATTCTTCGATGCTCATCTTCTACTTGGAGTAATATAGGGGGGGTGCTGTCAGGAGCTGACATGTCTCGATATCAAAAAATCTTAAGTTAAGAAAACATCTTTGAATGCCCTATTCTGCAGATCTCTTGAGGTTTTTGAAGATGCCCTATCTATCTCTTATATTTAGATATGCAAATATTGCTTGTCTCTTAGCAACTTGATTTCTGAGTAGCTTAGAAAATAACTGTGATAGACTGTCATAGTAACTAACAAAATGACACGTTTTCATGAATATTACTTTCCATTTCTTAATTATTCTAAACAGTTTATGTCGGTTGGTAGCAAGAGGTCAAAACTTGACATTTCATTTTTAAGTATTACTAGGAACAATACCTTTAAGAAGCGTTACCCTTAATTTTGTATCAATATACAAAGATCAATACCAATGTGGCCAAATATAATCTCAATTTTGTATCAATATACAAAGATCAATACCAATGTAGCCCAATACAATCTTAATTTTACATCAATATACAAGGGTCAATACCATTGTGGCCAAATATAATCTTAATTTTGTATCAATATACAAAGATCAATACTCATGATGTAGCCCTATACAATCTTAATTTTGCATTAATATATAATGATCAATACCAATTTAGCCAAATATAATATTAATTTTGTATCAGTATACAAAGGTATAAGGCCATATTCAATAATCTGTCCTTTTTTCTTGATCTTTCCTATACCATGTCTATGTCCCATTTTTCTCAAGTCTGCCTTTTAGTTTTTTATTTTACAAAATATATATCTACCTCTCTCTTTACACCAAGCCCTTACTTATTAATTTTTTTCTTTTTTGAGACAAGATTTCTCTGTGTAATTGCCCAGGCTGTCCTGGACTTGCTTTGTAGACCATGTTGGCCTCAAATTCGAACTCACAGAGATCAGACTACTTCTGCCTTGTAAATGCAGGGATTAAAGGCTTGAGCCACAACGTCTAGCAGTTATTGAAGTATTTTTATTTTATCCTCATGGCAATTTCTATTTACTAATAACCTAGAGAATTAATAGTAATAAAGTAAATTACTTCCTCTCCCACTCTCCCATACACACACACACACACACACACACACACACACACACACACACACACAATTGACTTGGAAACCCTGTTTGGAACAATTATCTCCTTAGGGACTTAATACCAAGCACAGTCTATCCTAACAACTGGAGCCCTGGAAGTCACCCTGGAATACACCTCTCCTGACTTGAAGAAACTTGGGACCTATGATTATAGAACAGTCCAAGTACTGAAGGAAGTAAACAATAGGCCATCCACTCCATGATCCGAAATCCATCCACTGTCGTGATTCTGATTCCTTCCAAGAAACAGAGGTCTTAGACTTGCAAAGTATGTTTTTTAGATTCCCATTTCAGGGGTGAACTGACCCATCTTTCCTTTCAAATGCTTTTAAATTTAAATCTTTTAACCAGAGAGGGGTTACAGCAGGCAACTTACTTAGACCTGGTTCCCCCAAGGATTTAAAATGTCTCCAACTCTCTTTGATGTGACACTAAGTGCTGAGCTCCTGCCTTTATGTCAGAGATTTCCCAGGACCATACTCTTACAGCACGGAGACAACCTCCTCCTAACATCTGAACCGGAAATAGATTGGAAAACAGCCACTGAGGGATTACTGCAAAATGTATAGACCATAGGCTACAGAGTGTCAACCAAGGAAGCCCAACTATGTACATCAGAAGCTACCTATTTCAGCTACCATATGAGGGGAGGCAAAAGGGGTCTGTATCAGAGGAGGATTGCTCTCATCCTTCAGATTTCAACTCCAAAGAACAAGAGACATCCTTGAGAGTTCTTAAGGGCTGTTGGGTATTGCTGCCCCTAGATACCAGGTTTTGAAAAAATAGCAAGGCATCTATCTATACCTCAGCACAAATGAGAGCAATGAGGCCCTAATCTGGACTGAGATTTAAAAAGAACATGACTTTTGGGGCTTTAAAAACAGCCCTGACATTGGCTCCAGACCCAGCACCTCCAAGTTTCTCAAACCATTTCCATCTGTTTGTCCATGAAACAAAAAATATTTCAAAAGGGGTTTTGGGGCTGGAGAGATGGATCAGTGGTTAAGAGCACTGGATACTTTTCCGAAGGACATGGTTTCAAATCCCAGCACCCACATGGTTGTTTGAATCTGTCTATGATGGTCAAGCATGTTCTTGCATGCCTTTAGTGTTCTTGCATGCCTTTAATACCAGCATAAGGGAGGCAGAGGCAGACAGATCTCTGTGAGTTCCAGGCTAGCCTAGTAGTCTACAGAGTGAGTTCCACAATAGCCAGGGCTGCACAGAGAAACCCTGTCTCAAAAAAACAAAAAACAAAAATAATAAAATAAAACGGGGTTTTCACCCAAACTTAGAGGCCATGGAAATGCTCAGTGATATAGCTATCTAAACTCTTGGACCTTGTAGCCCCAAGATGGGCCACCTGTCTAAGACTTTGCAGAGTTTGCAGTGGCTACTGCTCTTCTAGTGAAAGAAGCAGACAAGTTAACTCTGGGTCACTGCACCCCACGCACTTGAGGCCCTTCTCTGAGGAACACCAGAATGCTGGGTGTCTAATGCCCCAGTACCAGGCCCTACTCCTGGACCACCCTAGAGTCCAGTTTCAGAAGCCATCTGCCATCAATCCCGCTAACCTTTTTTGTGATGCCAACCTGAAACTTCTTGTCCCTGAAAGTCGAGGTAAAAATGGTGGTCCAGGGGATACGGCAAGACATAACACACTCCACTGAAAAGCGTGAATGCAGTGCCCTGCACCAATGAGAACAGTTTCATGAAAGATGGAACCAGGTACTGCACTAGTTACTTTAACTGATACGACGTGGGTCCAAGACTTAGGGCCAGGTACCTTACCTCAGACAGCAGAATTGATCACTCTAACACAGGGTTTTGGGTGGGCAAAGGGAAAGTTTATCACTGTATACTCAGAGAGTCACTATGTTTACTATCACAAGTCCACGATATGATCTATAGAGATAGATAGCTTCTCACTGCTGGGTAAAGAACATTTAAAAAAGAGAAAAATCTTGGCCCTTCTAGAGACTATTTGGTTTCCCTACAAATTTCTACCCTCCACTGCTGAGAACTTCAAAAATAAGATACCCCTGAGGCAAGAGGTAACCAGGCCTCTGACCTGGCTGACTTACCAACAGCCTTAAGACCAGTGGGGTCCACTGATATTCTGGTGACATACGCCAACCTAAAGTTGCCTGAGACAACATGGTACAACCAAAAAGAAACAGAAAACAACAACAAAAATCAGCCATCTCATACCCACAGTTAATGGAGGACATCAGAGGGAAATACTCTCCTAGAAACAATAGGTGGGACTCTGGTAAGTGACCTTCATCATGATGAAGTATGACCTTTATCATTCTCATCTGGGGTCCACAAATCTTTCTGAATTGCTCAGACAAAGGTATGTGAAACATAGACTGGATACCCTGGTCCAAAATGCCAGTTTTGTGCCCAAGTAAATCCACAACAAAGAACCCTTTCCCAGGAAGGGGTCCAAATAAGAGATCAATACCTCTGCAAACTCTAGGAAACTGACTTCACCAAGACCTGGCCTTCCAGGGGAAGTTACAAGTACATGCTAGTTTTATAGATACTTTCTGCAGTTGGGTAGAACATTCACATGAATGGCAACTTCTCAAATACTAGCTTAAAAACTCCTCCAGGAACCGATCCTGTGAGGAGGCCTCCCCCTAGCAACTGGGTCTGACAAGTGCCAGGCTTTCATAGCCAAATCCTATCAATTAATAGCTACAGCTTTAGAAATAGATTGTGAACGTCGTTGTGCATACAGTCCTCAGTTTGTGGTGGTTGCTATAGAAAGGCCTAGAATTTCAAATTGCATTTTTAAGAATTACATAGGTACAATACCTTAAAGGGAGTTAATCTTAATTTGTGTCAGTATACAAAGATCCATACCAACGTAGTCAAATTTAATTTTGTATTTTAATTTTGTCTTATGTATTAATTATTAATGTAATTGATAATACATAATACAAAATTAATTATTTATTTTAATTTTAATTATGTATTGTAGGAGTTAGATAAATTAGATTTAGGAAATATATAGGAGTTTCTGATACTGTCTCTTAATTCGGGGCCTGAAGAGCATTATCAGCATGAAGTCAGCAAAAACAGGAAAGATTCAATAGACTGAAAAACAAGTTTGAAGTCAGGAAAACAGAAAAGACTCAATAGAATTGAAGAAACAAAGTATCTGGCCTGACATTGTTTTCAGCTGCTAAGTGGGCGGAGCCCAAATTAAGCTGAAACAGAGTTCCTCCTATTTAAGGACAGTGCATGGAGCCCAAAAGAAGAAGAGGCCCCTGATGCTAGAGAACTCCAAGAGTCCTGCTTAAAAAAGGGCTGGCCATTGATGGCCAGCTCTCTCCCTGAAGCAGAAAGAAGCCAGTGAGCAAAGAAAGCCTGAGCAAGACACCAAAAGGCCAAGGACTGGACCCTGTGGCTCAGCTTTTGCCTAGAGGGGTTTCATCTGTCCGATCAGTGGCCTAGGGGAAACTGTGCCTGGCTTTAAGGACTGAGGCAGAGCAGCTGAGTTCCTGATTCAAAAGAAGTAAGTTGGCCTGCAGATGGCTGGACTCTCCCACAGACAAGAAAGCATGAAGCCTTATTTAAGGTGAGACTGCAATAACCAACTTACCCTGATGAACCTGCATCTGAGAGATCCAGAAAAAGGACTGCTAAGTGCGTTCAAGAATCTACAACAAAGACTGTGTTCCTGGCGACTGAGGACCTGCCCCAGAGACTGTATCATTCTAAAAGGTTATGAAAGTAGTTGTTATGATTATCAATAGGTTTAGTGGATAGGTTAAAGGGGTTGTAGGAATTTATAGGATTAATAGATAAGAAATTGTTGGTGTTTGTGATAAGTGAATTTAGTAATAAATAAATAAGTGTTAAATAATAATTTAAAAGTTCGGTTACAATGTATTAATACACAAAGACATGAGAGGAGATTCAATAATCTACCCCTTTTTCTTATCATCTTAACTTCACTTTCTGTGAAAGATCAAAGGAAAAGCCCCCCCTCCCCAGATAAACATATTAGTTCTTTGCCAAGTAGCAGGGACCCAGTGAGGATCACTAGACCTAGAAGCATTGTGCAGGCATTTCTGCAAGGCCTCCAGAGCTACTGTGAGATCGTTTCTGTCTCCCGTCACAAGGGTTCCCCTACTTGACTGCCACCCCTTCCCTATGAACATAATTCAGGAAGGCCAGAGAACTCAGCTGAGATGCAAAGTGGAAGGTCCTTTACACACCTACTCACCCAAGGGCCACACCTTCCCTTCAAACACATCCCTCTAATTGAAGCTCCAAAACTGCCCCCGGTTTCGCAACTCAGGGTCTCAGCCCATAGCAACAGGACTGCACCCAGTCTTGGGATTGGGTACTTGCTTTCTGAGCCAGAGGATTGCTCCTATTGGTTGTGATGCTCAACTCTCAGAACAGCAGGTGGCTCCAGTTCACAGAAGGAACAGCAGGCCACAAACCACTTGGAGGCGGTTTCAGAACATGGACAGTCAACAAAACTTTTACCTGCTTCGTGTGGGACCGGAGGAGGATGAGGAGATTTGGAATGGTCAGTGTGTGCTGGGAGTGGTGTGCTGGTGATGTCCACGAGGGAAGGGGGTCTCTCAGAGCTGCCTGGACAGGTGCTGGGCGTTAACGGTTGTGAGTGCCTTGATGTCATGGCGACCTAGCCCGACTCTAGGACCTGAGGCCTGATCTGTCTCTGTTTCCTCCGTTCCAGCAGCAAATACACAGATAGCATTGCCGGCTGGAGAGGGAAGAAATGAGGAAGAGAGTGGACAGGGCCAGCCTGGGTCATCAGCATCAGGAAGGGAAGGCGCAGAATTAAGTGGAGAGGGTCGCTCTGCTGCTGGAGCTGCAGGTCTCAGCGATGACTGGAGCCAAGAGGGCGCCAATGCCCGTGGCCCAGGGAATGAGCGTGGGCCTCAGGAGCCAGCTGGAGCGGCCATGAGGGGCACGGAGGGTGAGCAGCCTGTGGGGGCACAGACCTGCAACCTCTGCTGCAGCTACAGGTTCACCCGCTGGCAGCTGCAGGAGCTCGAGCTCGTTTTCCAGCACAGCCACTCCATCACTGCCGCAGAAAGGTGAGCAGACAGCCTGGCTTGGCCTCCTCAGCCTCTCTCTTGCCCTCTTGAAATAAATAAAATCATTTACCAAATCCAAGCTCCCAGACCCCATCCTCCAACAACAGGCTTCTAGGCTGAGGGAAACAGCTAGTCGAACCGGAAGTGAAGATACTTTCAGATAATATTTAATTGCATAAAATTCGGCAGTGTCAGCTGATATAAGTTCTTCTTCAAACAGATGTGTGAAGGAATGGGGCAAGGTTGGGCTAGTATGGGCAGACATTTTGCCATTCTTTAAAATGTTCATACATCTAGGGCTGGCAAGGTGGCTGGCTTATCAATTTATGCCCACTTGCCGCTCTATCACTGGACCCAGCACACACACATATCAGTTTACAACCCTCTGGAAACCGCAGTTCTGGGGAATCTGAACCTTCTTCTGACAACCTTGGGAACCAGGCAGGAATGTGAGACACATACATACATGCAGGCAAAACATTCACACACATGAAATGAAACATTTTTTTTAAATCAGAATTTCAATACCTCTGTACATCGCGTATTTCTTAAATTGCACAGTGATACATATTGGTACATTTCTCTCAGTTTCTGTCTCTTGGCCTCCAAACAAAATTTCCCCCCTCCAAAAGAATATTCTCCATGAAATGAGATTCAATATTGAACATGGTGGCTTCTGTCTATAAATGCAGCACTGAGTGGGCCTATCAGACTACAGTGCTGAGTGCCAGTGTAGCCTGGAATACAAAGTAGTACACTGTCTCAAAACAGAGAAATTAAAAGTCTGAAACCTGAGAAATTGAGAGGTGAAGCCAGGTAGCTCAGAAGCGTAAGATTGTCTTCAGTTACATAATGAGTTCCAGGCCAACCCAGTCTCTGTGAGACTCTCTCAGACATACTCTACCTTGCCTGTGTTGGTTTTCCTCCTAGATTCTCGGGAACAGGAGCTCACTTTTGTCTTACAGAGGGCTTCATTCCCCGACTTCCTTCATTGGGTAACTGTGGACTGGGCAGGCAGTACTTTGAAAACAAATTGTAACATTGATATTGTGTCTGTTGTGCTGTTACGAGTTCATTTTCTGGGGGGTGGGGGGGTGACAGGATGGCTCAGTGTGTAAAGTCACTCACCACCAAGTCTGGGGACCTGAATTCAATCATACACAAAATAGAAGGAGAATCCTAACTTCCATTAGCTGTCCTCTGACCTCCACAGGTGCACCCTGGCACAGGCACACCAAAGAAATAATAATCAATATACCATGACCCTTCCTCTCAGGTTTCATACCCTCCTGTGTTAAGTGATTAGAAATCCTTGGGTGTTTTCCATTAATCTATCTTCTTTTATTTGACGTTATCCTTTTGTACTGACAAAGAGACTCACACAAGTTTTTCCTGTGAGAATTTGTTTTAGTAGCTTTTTAAAAAGTTTGTGTGACCACTGACTACTTAATGGATGTATATGGACATGTTTAAAATCATGTATTTATTTTTACTTTATCTACATTTGTGTTTTGACTACATGTATATCTGTGAGAGGGCAGCAGATCCCCTGGAACAGGAGTTACAGACAGTTGTGAGCTGCCATGTGGGTTCTGGGAATTGAACTCGGTCCTTTGGAAGAACATTCAGTGTTCTTAAGTGCTGAGCCACCTCTCCAGCCCCCTTGCATTTTTTCAGGAACTTTCCTTCATCACCATACTCAGTGTTAGGAGCCTCCATTTGTTTTTTAGTTCTTTGCTTTGTTGTTTTTGCTGTCTACATCACTGTTTTCAGGTCACTTATTGGGGACATGCTTGACTTTTTATACCTGTTAATGTTGACTGATAAAATAGGATTACTGCTGGAATTTTTTAAGCCTCAAAATCTTCAAGATGAATGTTCCAGAAAGTAGGAAGGTGGTACAAACATTTTAAAACAAATATAAAATATCCCACACATATTTTATTCTGTCTATGGTGTCAAATACTGAACATTTACCATTTTTACCCACAGAAAAGAACTGGCAGCACACATAGGTGCAACTGAAGCCAAAGTGCAGGTGAGTGAAGAAAAAGCAACTGGACAGAATAGCCATTCTAGAACGTGCTTCTGCTCTAGGGTGGCTTTGCTTTGTCCCTGGAGTTGCTCTTTTGTTGTTGACCTCACACCGTTTCAAAACTACCTTGTAAAAATTCTTCTTCTTCTTCTTCTTCTTCTTCTTCTTCTTCTTCTTCTTCTT
>CAJQZJ010025285.1:0-13298 GCA_907164525.1 Lophiomys imhausi | reverse complement strand
ATATACAAAGATCAATGCCTATGCGGCCCAATACAATCTTAATATTGTGTCCATATACAAGGGTCAATACCATTGTGGCCAACTATAATCTTAATTTTGTATCAATATACAAATATCAAAACCGACGTTGACCAATACAATCTTATTTTTGCACAATAAACAATGGTCAATACCACTTTAGCCAAATATACTACTAATTTTGTATCAATATACAAAGGTATAAGGGCATATTCAATAATCTGCCCCTTCTTCTTGGTCCTTCCTATACTATGTCTATGTCTCAATTTTTCTCAAGTCCGTGCATTCCTACATAGGAGATAAAGAAGGATACAGAAAAGGGAAAGAAGGAATACCCTGGGTCTAACCTCCAAAACCCATTAAACAGGACCATTTAACAACTTGTAATCTCTTCCCCTAAATAACAGAGTTTTCAGTTGTCCTTCAAATAACCAAAAAAGGGGGGGGGGGCGGAGAAACACCCTCCCCACCCTCTGGGTATGGGACGTCGCTCTCTTAAAATGACTTCCTGCTGATTTGGGTCGTAGTAAACCTGTTTGGGGCCCAAACCAAAATGGAAAAATGGTTAAAAATGTTAATACAATCCTTTTATGTTCAGTCCGTCTGTTCTCAGCTGTTTAGATGTCCTAAGGAGTTTGTAGGCAGAAGCTGAACTTCCAGGCTTTACTGAGGTTCTGGCTGGGGCATTGTGTAGAGCTGAACGTTCTTAGCGATATTGAGTTGTTGTGGTTGTAGGGTTTTGATGGAGACAGCTATTGAGGGAGTCTGTCAGGCAGAATCATCTGGGTCACTTGTCTTCTTTTGGTGTCTGATTCTGATTTCTGCTGAGGTTTCCGTTGTCCAGTTGTCCCTGGGTTCCTTGAATGGATGCTTTGATTCTCCTGGAAAGATAAGAAGAGAGCCCTGCCCTAATCCTCACTCAGGGACAATCACCCTCTTTTTTTTTGGGGGGGGGGGGTAGGTAATATTTCTCCTGAAGCAAATTTGGTTTTTTGACAATATATAAAGTGTTATCTTTCAATCTGGTTTAAAGAAGAAATTATTTTGTTATTTTGGAGCTAAACCAGCTTTAGTGTATATATTTTGAGATCTCGAAGGACAATTTGTTTGTATTGAGTGGGCCTTTTGTAAGTAGCTTTTAAACTTAGGTCCTTCCAAATCCTATGTGTGTGTCTCTGCATTCTAATTATTGGGATCCGAGACCTGTGGTTCCCATCTGAGGGGATTAAAGATGTATTCTGCCACTCCTGGATCGAAGTTTTTCTCTATTTAGAGTTTGTTTTGTATCAGGCTGACCTTGTGCTCTGAGATCTGCCTGTTTCTGTCTCTAGTGTGTTGGGATTAAGGGTGTTCTCTTCTTGAATGATGGGATTAAGGGTGTGTACCCTCACCACCCTGTTCCGTGTAACTCTAGAATTTATAAGTCCACTAACTCTATGGTGCTCCTCCCGTCTCTGCTGAAGTTAAAGGCATGGGTTAACACCACATTTCTCCTGTATTTTACCTTAGCTCTACGTTTTTTCAACACTTGGAGGTTTATAAAACCAGGTTGAACGGCTGTGTCCTTTATTTTATTTACAGTGTTTTGACGTTGTTACCTGCTTTTTTAATTAATAAATTTATTTGCTTGTTGCTACAGGTTACATCCTTAACATATTGTCCTCTTTTCCCGCTTCCCAGACCCACCCTCCCATGCTCTACCCCTTGACCCTTCCGTCTTGATCCTCTGGGGTGGAGTGTCCCTGCATAACAGTCTCTCACCACAGATCAGGAGTCATATGAGGGCTGAGGGCCTCTTCATACACCGGGGGCCTAGGAGGCAGTACTGCCAGTGAAAGATGTCTCCTTGCTATGGGGGGAAAACTAAAAAAAAGACCAACAGACACACAAACCCACAAAAACAAAGAACAACAACAAAAAAAAGAGAGGAAAAAGAAAGAGAAAAAAGGGAAAGGAAAAAGAAAAAGAAATGAAAAAAAAAGTTTATGTCCATGTTCCTTTTGGTGTGTTGGTTGTAGTACAGATATCCTGTACGATATAGCTAAAATCCTACTATAAGTGAATAGATGCCATGTGCATCCTTCTGAGTCTGGGTTAGCTCACTCAGGATGAGCTTCTCTAGATCCATCCATTTGGTTGCAAATTGCATGATTTCATTGTTTCTTATAGCTGAATAATATTCCATTGTATAGATGTACCACAATTTTTAATCCATTCTTCAGTTGAGGGACATGTGGGTTGTTTCCAGTTTCTAGCTATTACAAATAAGGCTGCTATGAACATAGATGAGGAGACTTCCCTATGTCTCTGTGAGGTGTCCTTTGGGTGTATACCCAGAAGTGGTATGGCTGGGTCCTGAGGCAAAGTTATTCCAAGGTTTCTAAGATATCTCCAGACAGACCTCCACAGTGGTTGCACAAGCCTGCACTCCCACCAGCAATGGAGGAGGGTTCCCCTTTCTCCACACCCTGGCCAGCATGTGCTGTCATTTGAGCTCTTTATCTTAGCCATTCTGACAGGTGTGAGATGGAATCTCAGGGTAGTCTTGAGTTGCATTTCTCTGATGATTAAGGATGTTGAGCATTTCTTCAGGTGACTCCCGGCCATTAGGGATTCCTCCTTTGTGAATTCTCTATTTAGCTCTCATTTTTTGATTGGATTATTTGGTTTCTTGGCATTTAGTTTCTTGAGTTCTTTGTAGATTTTAGATAATAGCCCTCTATCCGATGTGGGGTTGGAGAAGATTTTCTCCCAGTCTGTTGGTTGCCGTTTTTTTCTAATGACTGTGTCTTTTGCCTTACAGAAGCTTTTCAGTTTCATGAGGTCTCATTTATTGATTGTTGATCTCAGGTCCTGAGCTGTTGGTGTTCTATTCAGGAAGTTGTCACCTGTGCCAATGAGTTCGAGGGTTTCTCCTACTTTTTCATATATATTGATACAAAATTAAGATTATAGTTGGCCACAATGGTATTGACCCTTGTATATGGATGCAATATTAAGATTGTATTGGGCCGCATAGGCATTGATCTTTGTATATTGATACAAAATTAAGAGTATATTTAGCCACATTTGAATAGATCTTTGTATATTGATACAAAATTAAAGGTAATGCTTTCTAATGGTATCGTACCTAGAGATACTTAAAAATGAAATGTGAAGCTCTGGCCTCTTGATACCAACCGTCTTAAACTGTTTAGGATAGTTAAGAAAAACAAACTCCTAGTCATACATGCATGTCACCTTGTTAGCTACTATGACAGTCTATCACAGATATTCTCTAAGCTACTCAGTAATCAAGTTGTTAAGAGACAAGCAACATTTGCTTATCTAAATACAAGAGATAGATAGGGCATCTTCAAAAACCCCAAGAGATCTGCAGAATATGGCATTCAAAGATGTGGTCTTAAATTAAGATTTTTTTAACCTAATTTCTTATATGGTGTTCATCTGTACCAGTTTTGAGGTAAAAATGTGTTCCAATGGCAATATTTCCAGTGTTGTTTTATAGCAGTACCAAACAAGGACTTTCACCTGGAGGGAAGTAATACCAATTATTTAGGAATTGGCATTTTGACAGTTCCCTCATGAATTTAATTAAGTGTGTGTGGAATCCACCATTTTACTCACCATTAACCTTTACTGGGATTCTTTAGAATTTTCCAAAAGAAAAATGTCTTTATGTAAATGATGCGACATTCACATAACACAAGAGGGAAAGCTGTATTTTATGAGCTCCAAGCTGTTTCTCCAGTACCTGCAAAACCTCTGGCTCAGCTGCCTTCTCAGAGCTCCAGTCCTTCGCACATGGAAGACAAGAACCCTCCTAACTGGCTCTTACGTCCTGTCTTGTTAGGGCTTCTATTGCTGTGAAGAGACACTATGACCACGGCAACTCTTACAAAGGAAAACATTCATTTAGGCTAGCTTACATTTTCATAGGTTCAGTCCAATATCATCATGGTGGCATGGAAACATGCAGGCAGACATGGTGTTGCAGAGGGAGCTGAGAGGTATACCTCTGGATCTGTGGTCACCAGGAAATGACTGAGACACACTTCCTCCAACAAACTCATGCCTATTCCAGCAAAGCCACACCTCCTAGTAGTGCCAGTCCTTAAAAGCCATTTTCATTAAAACTAGCACACGCCCTTCAAACTGTTTTTCCCAGGCAGGGGTTATCATAAGGACCCTTCTTTTCCTCAAAATTCACCAGGTGCCCATGTTTACACTTCTTCAGCTCTTAGGATTAGGGTCTCTGTAGCCTGGCAGGGAGCTTGGCTTGCTCATCCAGAAGCTGCCATTCATTCTGTGCTCTCTGCTGGGCATCAGACTCACTTTCTCTCTTCCAGTCCCATCAAGGCTCCATGTTCCCTCCTATCTCCCTTTGTGTGTGTATAATATGGTACTTTACAGTTTCTACTAGAAATTTCTCTTCAGGACATTCATCCCTCCCTTGGACTTTCCCTCAGCATTGTAATTAGTTTTTCCCCTTAAAGTTACAGACCCACAACACTGCTTTTTTTTTTTCTCATTGAGCTCACTCCTTAAAGCTATATTTTAACTTTTTTTCTGTAATAACTTTGATTAAGCTTTATCTTTCTTTCCCATGGATAGGGAAAGATTATACTTTTCACTCTGCAGTTCAATACAATGCTTAGTATGAAATAGAGATTTTAAAAATAACATTTTTTTCCTTCTTAAGATGAATGAAGCAATGTGGTCACATGGGCAGAATTTAGAATAAACTCACTATTATTATTATAATGGTTATATAAGGCCTGTTAGCTTGGTTCAGATGTTTTGGTGAACAAAGTGAACTTGAACACAGGGGCCACTTAGAGTTCATCACTTTAGACTATGCAAATCAAGGCTTATGAAAGAAGGTGAATCTGGGATGGACTCTGATCTTTTTGGACTTCAAAAATAAGTAAAGGAATTGGCCAGCATGTCTGAAGTGGCTTGTGTTAGACGTTGTACTAACTCTCAGCCTGTGATAATCCATGAATCATTCCTACCTGTTCTAAAGTGTTGGGGCTCATTCCATTCCTCTTTCTAGGGAATAGACTGACAGACAGATTAGACAACTTGTTTGAGGTTCCAGATTTGGTTGGTGTGTCCAAGATGTTCATAGGATTGAAAAACTCAACTATTGTATTGCCTTCTCTTTTTAAAGGGAAGTCATCCACATCTTTGTATTCTGCTCAGCAAACAGGAGAAGAGGATGAACACACTTGTAACAATATGATGAAGTAAGAAAAGATGGTAGCCTATACTCTTGTTCTATTGCCTTAACAATTTGGGTTCTTTGAATCCACACACTGAGCTCTCTTTCTTTTTCCTGTCCCCACCTCCTTTCTTTCTTCCACCCCTCTGTCATCACCTCCCCACCTTTTGAGTCATGGTCTTCCTATATAGCCAAGATTGGCCTTAAATTGGTGATCCCCCTGCTTCAGTCTCCCAAGTGCTGAGATTGCAGACATACCATGATATCCAGAATGGAAGACTTCAAAGCTTGTCATTTTGATTTTGGTACTAGTAATTATAAAGTGAGTTCCTTATGTTTACATGGAATCCTTGGGTGCTTCTTCTTGCATACAGAATTTAATTCTCTGGAGTACCTTGTAATGCAGAAATCCTATGCGAAGACAGCAGCAGGGCTCTCAGACACAGAGCAGATAACTCAGCTGGGGACAGACACTAGCTTCTCTGGCTGTATACTGGCTGTGTCATTGCAATGCCTCTCATTTACTTACAACTATGGGTTGGTCTGCCCTGAGTGCATAGCTGTAAGCAGGGTCTGAGCTCCAATCAATAAATGCTTAAACAGTTCATTGCAATGTGCCCTGTTTCAGTGAAATTTGCTGTGAATTTTTAGAAAAATTCAGCGAACAGTGAGACTGTTTCCTAGTAATGTGAGAAGCTACAACCATAAAATCTCATCAATATGACTGCCTAAACACAAGCTGAACAAGGACAACACCAGGGGACATGCCAAAGTGGACAGGGAATAGCCCATGAGGCCTCAACCCTACACACACACACACACACACACAAAAAAAAAAAAAAAAAAACTATAAACAACTGAGGAATGCGGGGAGCAAGAAAAGTGGTCTTCCCCAGGGAAGAGCACACCAATTGCTTATCCAGTGGCAAACAGTCAGACCTAAAAACATATATACAAGTAACATTATATATATTGAGCTATATAGATAATATATTATATATATTAAAGAATATATATCCATATATGTATACAATAACAATAAAAAAAGCCATGAATTTGAAGAGCAGGAATGGGTATATGTGAGGTTTATGAGGGAGAAAGAGGAAGGGAGAAATGTTATGAGTATATTGTAATCTCAAAAATAAAAAAGAGAAAAGAGAAAAAGAAAATGATTTTTTAAAGAAATTACCCATCAAGATATATACATACATATGTATATCAACTCTATATATTCACATGAACACTGTTCATTACTTTAAAACTGGAAATAAATATTTTATTTGGATCACATTAATACAGACATCTGGTAAAAATGATCTTGGTAAAAATGTCTGGTAAAACTGAGCTGAATTCTGTTGCTCTTCTGTTAGCTATAGGGAGTGACAATAAAAACAAAACATTTATATAGATGGTAAAACCATTAAAATAGCATCATTATGGTGGGTATGACAGAAATGATGGAGTTTTATTACATTGGAACTAAGTGACTTATAGGCCACCTATTTTCACCTTGAAGGCCCCAGTGCTGATGTGTGTTGCAATTTGCCCTGCATAATCAACATGCAGGGAAAATAAAATCAGAGAAGACTCCCTTGTTCCCCAAAGTGTGCTTTGTAGTTCATGTCAGGTTTTCTTTTATTTTTTAGTGTGTTTCATTGATATGTAAACATATTGCCTCCATCATGGTTAGGATAATAGGAAAATATATGGCTGGACAAAATAGCATAAAGAAAAAAATCAATACTTTTCATTCAGTTATTCCAAATGTAAGCTGCTGGGATCAGCCTGGGTCATCTTGGAAGTTGGCTGTCTAATATCAAAATTCCAGGAGATCCTGTCCATACATTCTAAGATGAATGCTCAAAAGATGCAATAAACATCTATGTATCATTTTGCAAAAATGCAGTATTTCTTTCTTTTAACACTCTTGACCTTTAAATTTTTCATTAAAGACAAAATTAAGAAGCAAATAATAAACACCCTTCCATACAAAACTTACAAACATACCTTGTTTGACGTCTTTCCTCAGCGTAGAATTTTTTTTTTTTTTTAAGTAACTTATGCCTCACTTCTGGTATGGAATTTGCAACATAGCCGTAGAAGAGGAAACCAAGTTCTGCTTTTGTGTGAGGAGAAAACCAAGACTCTGGTGTATAACAGTGACACAAGTCCACAAGACCTGAAATGGTGTCCTGCTCACCTTCAAGCAGGCCTTGTCTTAGCCTCAGTAATATCCCGACACAGACATCCTCAATTAAGCCTGAAAACTCTTAACTGGTGAGACGGTATATGATGTCCCTGCCCCACCTGCCAGTCGCTGCTGTTTCATGAGCTTATCACATGTGTCAGAGCATCTCTATCACATTAGTTCTTCATACAAGGATTGACGATCAACAGTTCCTGTGTTGTTTTCTCAATGACAAACTGAATGATTCTTTAGTCACAATAAGAACTGGATGACAACAAATACCTTTATCTGTGCCAGCTTGGTTGTTATGGTCTGGGTGGGTACACTCTATCGTCCTTTGATTTCATTCTCTGCTACTGGTAGGGCTTGAATGGCAGGACTTCTGAGGATGTCTGTGTCAGGGGACATTACCGAGGCTAAGATAAGGCTTACTTTGGGTGGGTGGTGACTGGCTTTCTCTCAGGAAGAGTGGAATGTATTTACTATCATTCTTATCAGTGGGCATGGCCACTTGAGTGTCCTGTGCTGGATCTATTCTGTTGTATTCCCATAATTGTAATATAAAATGTGTTATGATTTTTCATTTGTTTTGTGTTAGCATAGAAGCCAATGGCATTGGAGGGTTGTGGTAGTAATGGAATATGCCTGTAACAAGAGGCACACAAAGTTTGCTAGTTTTTACTCTTAGTGTGTTGTGGTACTAGAGATTTGAAGGGAGGCATGATTTTCATTCTTAAAGCTCTTTGGGGCTAAGAACATTTACTCTATATCACTTCTTTCTTGCATGTTTTAAAGATGACTTAGTATTTGAGTAGAGCATGCAAATGACTCAATAACCTGATAGCATATGGATCACTGTAAAAGTTTCTTTTACTTCCCTGGCACAATGTCTAATTCACATACCTCCTTCCCAGTTCTGGCCAAAGAGTGACCTTATAGCTTATAGCTTTCCTATATGTTCTTTAAAACAAACAAACAAACCTTAAAGCTTTCCTATGTGTTCTTTAAAACAAACAAAAAATAAGCAAATAAACAAAAAAGTACTATTCATGTTTATAGGATATACCTGTGTATTTTCAGAGATATTGTGCCCTGAGGAAACCAGGAAAGAGCACCTGATTTCCTGTAACTGCAGTTACACCCCCTGACAGGGGTGCTGGCAACCAAACTTGGATCCTCTGAAAGAACAGTAAAGGTCCTTTCCCACTGAAGCATCTTTCCAGCCCCTCCTCTGTCTGTTTAAAGAGATTTATGTTTTGTAACTGCAACCCAGTCTGACTCTATCATATTTTATTCTTCAAAAACCCCATAAACGATAAAATAACATGCATAGATTAGCACACTGATTATCCCTACTTAATATAACTAAGCTTCCTTTTTAGGTAATAATAGTCCACAGGACTTTGTGGGGTTATTCCTCTGAAAGGTGAATTCTAAGATCAGATTTCGGAAGTCTTCTAGACCCTTCCTCATAGAACAGTGTGCAAAGGAGAGTAACTGGCTGTAAAGAGTTGAATGAGTCAATGAAGGGAATATAGTAGTATACTTTGGTCTTGAAGATGGGTCCTCAAACTATTTCTTGATTGGACCCATTGTACATCTTGCTATTATCCATTCTGCTTTCTAATAAAAATGATGTGTGTGGACATATTTCTGTCTTTCCCAACTGTTAGCAGCATTGGCGCTCTGATCCATGATTTGACTTTCAAGCAAATCATCAAGTTCTAGTCATCAAATCTACTTATATGGAAGAAAAGTCACCTCACAGTTGGTGTGTGTTACAGAAGCTTGAACACCCAGGCTTCATCTACTTGTCTCTGTTCTTTGTAAGTGCTTGTTTTTGTTTTGTTTTGTTTTTTGAGAAATCATCAGACTTATGTATTCTGTCCTAATGTATCAAGCATATTTCCAGCAGAGTTTGATATAGCTTCCTATTACTAATGACAGAATATAAAAATTGAAACCTAATTTTTAAAATACAGAAGTTACAGCCTTAACATTAAAAGTACATTATATGTAGACTCATTTGGGATATTTCTTAATTCTTTATTCATTTAAAAAGTCACATACTGGTCACAGATACTGTTTCAGCTGGTTTTTAGTCATGAAAACTATTTCTCTCCTGACTGTAATTACATGATGGACTGATTTCTAGAGTATTGTATACTTAATGTGGGTTTCTAAAAAACGCTTTAATCATATAATTGCTAGTTTATCAAGTAGAAAATATAGGTCTGTAAAAACTATCATTATGTCATTATTTTCCACAAAAGACTGTGAAGCACCCTATAGAGGCCATTATGAGGCAAATAATAGTTTTCTACAGTGTCTAAATTTGCAAGGATTTAAAACAATAAAAGGAATAAAACAGAGAATGTCTAAAGGTAAAGTGTTTAAATTTTATCCAGGCAATTACATCATATCTCTGTGTAAAACCAGTACAGACAAAGGAAAAGAAGTTGTAAGACCAGAACAGAGAGACTGGTAGGTGATCTGGCCAAAGAATGGCACAGAGTAGCAGATTCACTGTGCTCTGTGAGAAAGTAGAAAAGAAAGACAATGCACTTGGGGCTTCCTATTTGCATTCTAATCCTGGCACATTGTTTTTGTGCTACTTAATTTTGACTGTAGCATATTTAAGTGAAGTTGGAATAATCATTTATGAGGGAGCATAAGGCACATACCTATAATCCCCAGCATTGAGTGTGGCAAAGTAGTACTGCAGGGAATTCAAAGCCAGTCTAGGCTACATAGTGAGTTCAAGGGCAGTCTGGTACATACAGCAAAACCTTGTCTCACACACACAAAAACTAAAAGTAAAACTAATTATAAAAAAATCATTTATATTCATTTGGCTTCCATCCAGTAAAAAAAAGGGGGGGGGAATATACTCTGGAATGAATAAATGATTAAATTCAAATTCAGTAATACATAATTTAAAAATTTACAAAACCATTTTTTAAATTTAATGAATGGCATAAGAGAGCAAATGAACATGTTTCCAATGAAGGTTAGTGAAGGTGAAGGCAAACTGTGCCCTTTGTGGGCTGAGGATAAGAAGACTTCTAAAAAGTCTATTTTTTAGGTTACTTCTGCTATACACACACACACACACACACACACACACACACACACACACACACACCACAAAGAAGTCACATACACAAAGATCTCTCTCTCTAACACACACACAACACAAAGATGTCACATCTTTTTGACATGACATCTTTTAGTCATATTTTACATCCTATAACCAGAACAAGTGCCATTTAGTGAAGTTCTGCATAAACATTCTAAAGGTTCTTTCCTCAGTTGTGTTATTTGTCCCAGTACTATATAAGGAATATTGATATAAATGTATACAAGAAATTAGTACAGTGGCAGGTTATCTAGTTCCCTAATAATGACACAGTGAGACTAAGATTTATTTAATTAGCCTTGAGCACAATACTGAGCAGTTATTACTCCATCCTAATCCTCCAAGCTAGTCTGGCTTCTTCTCAGCCAAAATCCTCCATAATATTTGCATTTTTTGGCCTTTCCTGCTCTAGCTGTTTTCTTCTGATGCTTCTTGGGCCTCTCTTGTGGCTCAATCCTCTGCTTCCTCTCTCTTTCTCCTCCCCTCACTGGAATCAATGTCCCACCCTATTCTCTCCCTTGCTCAGTATGGGCTTGTCAGTCTTTTATTGGCAAATCAAAGAATGAATGAGGATCAATGTTTACATAATCTTGAGACAGGAGATTCTTAGAATAAACATAACAAAGCCATGTCCAGATTGAAACTAGATATTGGGATAGAGAAATCAGTATTGAATAAATAAGAGCAAACTACAGAGTACACAATAACAGCATGTCAATACTGCACCTTAACTTCAGGAGAAAAACATTGGAATATTTGCAGTTGAGGAAAAGAAGTTGACAAACAATTAGCTTTAAAATCATAGACATTTGAAAAAGTACATGATCATTACATTTTTTTTAATAATTTATTTTTTATTTCTTCAAGTTACATCTCAATCACAATCCCCTCCCTACTCCCCCCTCCAGTCCCACCCTTCCACCCTCCTCCCCTCAGCCCCACCATCCTCTTCCCTTCTTTTTTTTTTTAGTTTAAGGTATTTATTTTCCCCCCAACAGCTCTCCCTTTCAGTCCAAATAATGGTTCTTTTTCTTATAATAATAAATACAATACAAAACAAGAGAGGTAATTAGGCCACGATTATAAGAGTTATATGGCTTAGCATACATTCCCAATGTCCAGTCCATATGTATTTGGCACCTGACTTTCACATTCTACTATCTAACCATCTCCATGAGTTTAAAGTTCTATATCTAACTCAGCTTTCATACTAACTTGCCTCATAATTTTAAAAATATCTTCTTAGATCCAGAACACCCTCTTGATTCCTAAACAACTCAAAATTTAACTATGAGACTCTAGCTATCTATTCTTCAACCACCTCAGAGACCTGAGAGGGATAAATATATCTGATTATATAGGAAGTGCAGGGCCTGCAGCTTCCAAAACTAAAAAATGACATACCAGTGGCTGCCTGGACAGTTCCCATTTTCTCTCCATACATTACAGCATCAATCTTCAGCCATTTGGCCCCATTTCTCTGACAGACATTGGTTGTAGAGCAGGAATTATGAAGGACTTACCTACCCTGTCTTGGCAGAGCTAGGCTGTCGACTTACCTGCTTCCAAGTTTTGTCCTTTTTGGACAGAAGTCTGTCTACAGTTGAAGCAAGTGGTTTTTCTTGCCAAGAGAATGGCTTACCACCAATTTAATCATCTCCCACTGGAGATTCTTTGATGCTCATCTTCTACTTGGAGTAATATAGGGGGTGCTGTCAGGAGCTGACATGTCTCGATATCAAAAAATCTTAAGTTAAGAAAACATCTTTGAATGCCATATTCTGCAGATCTCTTGAGGTTTTTGAAGATGCCCTATCTATCTCTTGTATTTAGATAAGCAAATATTGCTTGTCTCTTAGCGACTTGTTTTCTGAGTAGCTTAGAAAATAACTGTGATAGACTGTCATAGTAACTAACAAAATGACATGTTTTCATGACTATTAGTTTCCGTTTCTTAATTATCCTAAACAGTTTATGTCGGTTGGTAGCGAGAGGTCAAAACTTGACATTTCATTTTTAAGTATTACTACAAACAATACCTTTAAGAAGCGTTACCCTTAATTTTGTATCAATATACAAAGATCAATACCAATGTGGCCAAATATAATCTTAATTTTGTATCAATATACAAAGATCAGTACCGATGTAGCCCAATACAATCTTAATTTTACATTAATATACTAGGGTCAATACCATTGTGGCCAAATATAATCTTAATTTTGTATCAATATACAAAGATCAATACCGATGTAGCCCTATACAATCTTAAATTTGCATTAATATACAACGATCAATACCAATTTAGCCAAATATAATATTAATTTTGTATCAGTATACAAAGGTATAAAGATATATTCAATAATCTGTCCTTTTTTCTTGTTCTTTCCTATACTATGTCTATGTCCCATTTTTCTCAAGTCTGTTCACTCCTATATAGGAGAGAAAGGAGGATACAGAAAAGCAAAAGAGAGAAGTCCCTGGGTCTAGCCTCCAAAACCCATTTAACAAGACCATTTAACAGCTTGTAGTCTTTTCCCCTAAATAACAAAATTTTCTATTATCTATCAAATAACCAAAGGGGGAGAACACCCTCCCCACCTTCTGGGGATGGGACGTTGTTCTCTTAAAATGACTTCCTGCTGATTTGGGACGTAGTAAACCTGTTTGGGGCCCAAATAAGAATGGAAAAATGGTTAAAAATGTTAATAGAATCATTTGATGTTCAGTCC
>CAJQZJ010025282.1:0-22791 GCA_907164525.1 Lophiomys imhausi | reverse complement strand
AAGAAGATACTCTTAAAAGTGTGTTGCAAGTTAGTATGAATGTTGAGACACATATAGACCTTTAAACTCAAGGAGATGGTTAGATAGTAGAATGTTAAAGTCAGGGGCCAAATATGTATAAACTGGACATTGGGAAGGTATACTGGGCCATTTAACTCTCATAAATGTGGCATATTTATATCTGTTGTTTTGTAAAATACTTACTGTAATAAGAGAAGGAACCATCTGTTGGACTGAAAGGGGAAACTTCTGGGGGGAAGAGGGTGGAAGGGCGGGATAGGAAGGGGGAATAGGGAGGGGTTTGTTACTGAGATGTAACTTGAAGAAAAAAAATAAAGTATTTATTAAAAAAAAAGATATATACAGGCAAAAATTCCATACACATAAGAAGGTAAATAAATAAATAAGAGGAGAATCATTTGTAAGGATATAATCTTGAAATGGATAGTAACCACAGTCCATACCCTAAACATTGGTGGTGATTTAGTACCATTAATATAATAATCTCTAACCTGTAACTTAATTTTTTCTTATATGTGGATATTTCAGAAAAGTAAAAATTACTTTATGCCAGACTTAAAATAAATTAGTGAGATGGCTCAGTGAATGAAGGTACTTGCCACACAAGCCTGACCACCAGAGTTCTAACCCTGGAACCCACATGAAGGTAGAGAAAACCAACACAATAGCTGCCCTTTGACCTCCACACACACTCTGACACGTGCATCCCCATACACACATCACGCACACATGCAAAAATAATAAAATTGTAAGTGCTTACAGTGTTCATGATTTCTCACATGTATGAATGATGATTTAAAACATTATGGTTCTCAACCTGTGGGTCTTGATCCCTTAGGCGATCACATATCAGATTTCCTGCATATCAGATATTTATATTACAATTCATAACAGTGCAAAATTACAGTTATGAAGTAGCAACAAAATAATATTATGATTGGGAGGTCACCACAACATTAAGAACTGTATTAAATGAAAGCCACTGATTTAAAGCCCCAGTGTTACACACCTGTAGCTCCAGCTATTCATGGAGCTGAAGCAAAAGGAGTTCAAGGCCAGTCTGTGCTACCTAGAACGACCTGCTTAAGAAATGAAAAAGAGTAAGTTTAGCCCCTTGAGTGTTCAGGCTATCAGAAAAACATGGTGCCTCTGAAATATTTTGGGACTTTTTGGTTTTGTTATGCTGCTGGGGAAGAAGAGGGTTATTGATAACTTTAGTAAGATGCATATGGTAAAGTATTTGTGCCTGGAAAAAACTGCTTGGAAATTTTTAAAATTATTCTGTATTATAGAAGTATCTTGATTTAGGAAAGTGTGAATCATAGAGTCATTTCATATAATGATCACTCAAAGTATAAATTATGAGTATTGACTATATTTTCAGAAAAATAGCTACTATAAACAGCATTAGGATGTCTTAATCTTGGGTAATTCAGTATAGAACAAGTTACAGTTTTATTTAAATATTCTACATAATTAATCTAACTGCTGTATTTCCTGGAATTTATTCTACATGTTACCAGCTTAATTGAACTAGTGCAATTTAGTGTTTTGTTCATTATTACAATATGCTGCCAAAAGTGGTAGCAATTACTGAATTTGGTTAATATAACTATGAGAATGTTGTCTCAGAAAAGAAAGCCTTCCAGACTGTATCCTTATATAATGAAATTATATACCATTACCAGGTGAAGTTGGAAATAATTTCTCAGACTCTCTCATAAAATGTACACATTTGGTGATTTAGAGGGTGTTGTTTTGGGTTTCGGCAGTGTAGCCTGGAACTCACTCTGTAGACCAAGTTGACCTAGAACTCAGAGATCTGCCTGCCTCTGTCTCTTGAGTACTGGAACTATATCTAGCAACATTTTTGATTTTGTTTTGTTTTTGTTTTCAGGAACAAAATAAAATATATTCTTTGTATTGTAAGGGTCCTGAGAATCGCTACAGGAAGCCCCCAGGCTTAAATAGTACACAAAAGCAAAGAGCACTTATTCTGCAGAAACAACCAGCATGCAGGAGTCGACCATTCATACAAAATGGCAATGACCAGTAGAGAAGATAGCAGGCTCCTTTTAAAGTCAGTTAAGTGATTTCCAGCTGTGGTTACATGATCTTTATTGTGATTGGCTGGTCCCCATGGCAAGTACCTATGTGTTTTTGATTGGGTTACAGTTGTTGGGCTGGACTGGTTATCTCATATCTAGTTTGCCTCAACCTGGCTTAATCTGAGGCCAGATGGCAGGGCGATTTCTAACTGGTTGCCCCTTCTTTGTGGTATTTCCCAGAGTCTGACTAGCCTCTCTGAGAAACCAGAACTTAAGCCCAACATGATGGGCCTTATTAAAAATGGAGTAGGTTAGGTCCTCTCAGTAGTTTTAAAAAGCATTAAAAAAGATCCCATATCAGGTCATTTGTCTTTCAGTGCACATGTAGTTGCTTGGTTGGTTGGTGTCGTTTCCATTTTTCGAATTGTCTTTTGAGACAGGGTCTTGTTAATGGAACCCAGGTTAGCTTCAAATGCTTGAGTTTCCTGCCTCATCCTCCCAAGTCTTGATTTCATAAAAGCCAGACTTAAAAAGGAGTACAGCTACATGAATGCTGAGGTCCTAGAGTCTAATTTTCTCACTTTCCAATAAGGAAACTGAAGATAAGAAATGTGTGTTGGTGTAAGGAATAGAACTTAGTGGTAGGAAGCTTGCCTAAGACAGAAAGCTTGAGTTCTGTCCCCAGCACCACAGAAATAAAAATAAATCTTAGAAACGCCACTCGTTTGTGGTGGCCAGACCATGGGCTTCTTTGAATTTTCTTTCGTCAGCAGCAACTGCACGAAGCACCACGCATGCATTATTTAACAAATGCATGCTGGATTTATACAGTGAACAAAGAACGAGATGTTGCTGCCTTTATATTAGATTCATTTCTAGAACAAGACACTATTGTTGCTGTAAATGGTATTTAATAACTATTAGTTCTTAATATGACCCTGCCAGTCATATCCCCCACCACCACCAGTAACTGAGACAGAGTCCTATGGATTTATTTAATCAGTTTAGCACAATTACTGGGTGAATTATCCATAATCTCATTTTTTGAGATAGAGTTTCTCTTTATAACACAGCCCTGGCTATCCTGGACTCACTTTGTAAACCAGGCTGGCCTTTAACTCACAGACATCTGCCTGCCTCTGTCTCCCCAGTGATGGGATTAAAGGTGTGCACCACCCTAATCTAATTTTAGATATGCTTGACTGGCTAATCCCCAGATGAGCTTCCCCAATTCATGCTGTTTCAGTCTCACTGGGTTATTTCTGCTCCATCAGTCTGTCCCCAGGGGGCATTTCACTCTGCCACATATTTCTGGTCCATCACGTCTAATGGAGACCTCTGTTCTCTCCGTCTCCTTTCTCTTTCTTCTTCCTCCCCCTCTCCTCGAGGTCCCTACCTGTGATCCCTAGCCTGGTAACTGAAACCCTGCCTAGGTCTATTCTCCCCAGTGATTGGGTGTAGCTTCTTTTATTTAACCAATCAGAGAAGATCCGTTGGGCAAAGTTTATACAACATCATTTTGTATACATAAGAATTTGCTCACCTGTACTGTAACCAGGTCTTGGGGCCAGTATTCAGCATTTGAATACATAGCAGCACCAGACCAACCTCCAACACACTATGCAATGAATGTTTGTGCTCTCTAAATTGCATTTGTGAGAACTGTAACTTCAATGTGGCAGAAGGTGAGCTTTGGAGAGGCAGTTAAATAGAAGCCCCACAAGAAGAGCCATGCTCTCTTTTCCACATCCACTTCAGACTCTTGGAAGAAAGCTCTCATCAGGAACTAAATTGGCCTTTTTTTTTTCCTTTAAATTTTTACTTCATATGTATGTGTACCACATGCACACCTATTGTATCCCCCTGGGTTATGGGTGGTAGCGAGTCACTGTGTGGATGCTGGAAATCAAACTCCGGTCTTCTCCAAGAGCAACAAGTGCTCTCAACCACTGAGCCATGTCTCCAGCCTTGTTCCTGTACTTTCTACCCTCTGTAACTGTGAGAACTGGCCATTGTTTAAACTACCCAGGATCTGGTATTTTGCCATAACAGGCCAAGCTGGTTAAGGCAGATGGCTTATGAAAAGAAAAATTTCTAAAAGAAGGTGAAAAAAAATAAGATGTGAAGTAAGTCACAAAGAAAAATATTTTAAAATATTTATTATGAAATTTTTCTTTAATTCATGATAAGGGAATATAATAAAGTCCCAAGCATTCATAGGCCCACTTGGAGCAATTATCATCATTTTGCCACTTTATTTCATGTGTTTCCTTACTTAATTTTTTATTTTTATTTGCTTAATGGAATTGAGTTTTTAGATTTATTTTACTTTTAATTATGTATTTGCATGTGTTGGGGGAGGTATGTACATGTGAGTGTGGGTGTCTGGGGAAAACAGAAGAGAACTTCAGATCTCTGAACTGGAATCACAGGTTGATAGATGTAAGTCACCCAATGTGTGGTTGCTGGGAACCAAATTTGAGTCCTCTGTAAAAGCAACTTGGCAGCTAAGTCATCATTTGGGCCAAATGGGATGTTTTATAGCAAAATCAAGGCATTTTGCCTACAAACATTTCCATAATTATCTTTAAGAAATGAAGGCTTTTTTTAAACAACATGCCCACATTAACTTTGTCATTCTTCATAAAATTAAGGGCAAAACTTTATGCCAATGTCCAGACCTAGAGAAACATAAATTTATGTATACTTTAATAAATGAAGTTTCCAAATTATAATATTTCAATAAAGCTAAGAATTCTAAAATATAAAGCATAAAAAGAAGAAAATTTTAAAACAAAATTTTCAACCTCATTAATTCTTCTGTTGTTCTCCAAATATAAATCTGGGTGCTCAGAGTCCAGAGAATAAAAATAGGTTGTGTATCAAAACCATTAATCATGTCCTGTTATTTTTAGTTATTTGTCTCTTCCTGATATTTTAACTCAGCAGTGGTTCAATATGCTTCACCATACTCTTTTCTGGGGAAAAGTGTTTTTGATCAATCATGGAAGTTTTTAGCCAAAAACAATTTAATCTAGTCTGAAACTGACTGAGTTGTCAGAGCCCATATCCATCCCCTGGCTGGGGTGATAATTTCATCATTGAAATTCCTGTCAACTGTTGGCCCTCAAAGCCACCTGAGGTGGTGCATCACTCTAATCCTGGCACTGTTTGTTCAGTTCCACTGAACTATCCCCTATTGTACCCAATTAACAAATGTTATTATGCACCTATTAAGTACAAAGGGTTTTTATAAATATTCAAGTGGAAATAAAAACACTGATACTTTACTGTCTAAGTTCATCCAAAGGCAAATAGTTCTCTCAAATTTTCTTTAGTGTTTTGTTTTTGTCAGGAGATCAATATGATCTGTTGTCCTGCTGTTTATGGTTTGTGAGTTTTAGATTTCTAGGTGTTGTGGTTTTTGAGAGGATTTTATACAAACTCTATGGAAGGTGCTTGGTTCATAGTTGACTTGGGACAGATTTTTTTTTCCAGGCAGAATCTCATTTAACTCAGGCTGGGCTCAAACTTGTCATGTACTAGAGGATGACATTGAACTTCTAATCCTCATTCCTCTCCCTCTCAAGTGCTGAACAAATGGTTCAGTTCCACTTGCTGTCCAAGCATGAGGATCAGAGTTCAAATCTCAGCACTTACAAAACTGCTGGCTGAGTATGATGACCACTTTTAATACTAGCATTCATGAAGTGGAGAAAAGGAGTCCCTCAGACAAGATGGCTAGCTATATTTGCTAAATTAGGGTAATCTAGGTTGAAGTAAAAAAAAAATCCTGCCTCAATACATAAGGTAAAGAACAATTGAGAAAGATATCCATCACTAGCCATGTGCCCATATACATTCACACATGCACACCTACACACATTTGTAACATGTACACATGCTCATGAAAAAAATAAATATACTTGTGTATTAGATTTAATGATGAAACTAAATTGTCCAACAGAACAAAAAAATTAAGTTTTCAATTATGCAAAATGCAATTAATATTCATCATTCCACATTCTGGAAGTGAAGAGAAAAAAATTTCTTATATTTTTCTTGATATGTATTTATTCACTTCCTGCTCTTACAAATGTGTACATTTGTATTCAGAATTTCTTAGCTTACCATCACTGTGACAGGGTATCTGAAAGCAATAACTCATAAGGAAAGAAAGGTTTGTTTTGGCTCACAGTTTGAGAGATTTCAGTTGGCCTACCACTCTTGGTTTTATAGTAAGCCAGCACATTATGATTAGAGGAGATTCTTACCTTATGGAAACCAGGAAAAAGGAAGAAGGGAAGAAAAGAGGAAGAGGAGAAGGAGCCAATCCCATAGTCTCAATGACTCTTTCAAGAGCATGCCCCCAATAACCTAACACCTTCCTGCTAGGTCTAGCCTCTTAAAGGTTCTGCTACCTACCAATGCCGTCGACCAAGACTTAACACCTGTGCCTCTGGGAAACAGAGCCAATTTATGGCAGATTCAGGCTGCATTTCCATTGGCATGAGTGCAGTCATCTTGCATCCCCCATCATCACCATCCTTTCAAGGGAGCCAGGGAACTGTCTACAAGAAAGGTAAAGTCTAAGCATTTTCTTTCAGAGAGGTACTTATGGTTACTGTTTTATGTCGCTAGCTGGACAGCCTACTTGGCATGTCTCTCTAAACAATTCTATTTCATCCTTTCTTGGCCAGAAACTCACTAGACCTATGTAGGCTTTATATACTTTATATATCATGTATGCTTCCAACTGCAAACCAGCATGCACACAAACACATTTTGTCAGCCTATACATTTTTTTCTATTGGAACAATTTTACTGCCATCAGTAGTAGCATGAATAAAAAAACATCACTTGACCCTCCCTTTAGGTAGCATTTTGCAGGAGGGATGATATGAGTAAATATATTCAAGGCACATGATAAACTGACAAAAGATGACCCAGTTTTCCCTCTGCCATGTTTATTCCTCTCCACATCTCTATGATTTTGAGCAATGTTGTCAGAAAGTCTTTTACCTCAGAATGGCTCATGAGAATCACATAATAGGATTTTTTTTTAAACAACAACAGTCCCATCAACCAACCAATGAACAAAAACCAGAATTCCCTAGAACTACCCCTGTAACATAAACCCTGGTAGGTGGGAGCAGAGATCTTATTAACTTGACAGTTTCCCAGGTGATTTTTCTGCTGAACACCAAGAGTATGAGAAAATCATTGCCGGGGGGGGGGGGTTGAGCAACTGTCTATATACACTATTCCTATATAAATGTTTGACGAATGAGTACACAAATGTGTCAAAACCAGAAACTAACAACTCAATAAGATCTGACCAGACCAAAGGTCTGGCCCAGATGGAAGCTCACTCAATTCTCTGTGTTGCCTCATTCCCATTTCCCCCTGAACAACATTTCTCTGCTCAGAAGTGGTGATTTTTTTATTTTTATTTTGCAAAGTACTTTGCCTTATTTATTCTTTGGCCTAAAGAAAAAGGAAGCCAGGTGGTGGTGGTGCACGCCTTTAATCCCAGCACTTGGGAGGCAGAGGCAGGCGGATCTTTGTGAGTTCGAGGCCAGCCTGGTCTACAAAGCGAGTCCAGGACAGCCAGAGATATTCAGAGAAACCCTGTCTCGAAAAACCAAAAAAAAAAAAAAAGAAAAAGAAAAAGGAGACTGTAATCATAAACCCTAGCCCCATAGAAATGTCTACTAGAAGTCAACATAATCCTAAAATTATTAACTAGGAGGCTGAGAAGATACAGCACTGATGGGGGAGTGTTAAGCATTCTAAATGTTAATTAATTGGTTCTGCTTGCTGTCTGTTACTTACATTGACTCTGATTGGGTAAATAAAATGTCCAGGCCTGAGATTGGGCAAAGACAGCGAAAGGTGGGACTTCCTGGGATTAGAACAGGAAGCCTGTGCTTTAGACAGAGGATCAAGGCATTCCAGCCAGGAGCAGGAAAAAGGAAGACACACGCCATGGGTTAGAAAAACCCATTCCACATGGCCAGGAACATTGGCATAGCATGGAGAATGGCAGTCCAAGGGGACCTATGTATATATGGGGTCATATTTGGGTAATAGAATTATGAGCTAGTTTAGATGGGCTAAGATTGCACAACTCAGGCCAAGGCTTGTTAAAATCCACATGGTGTCTGTGTATTCATTTATAATGTCTGCTTAAAGATTAACAACCACCGGACCAATTAATGATAATATAAATACTGGGTAAATAGTTTAATTAGCTATATGTTTTTACATATGGCACCCAATGTGGGGCAATTAGAATCCATGCTTACAGCATGAGAAGGCCCGGGTGAAAGCCAGTTTTCTAGCCAAAGAACAGGGAACTGAACCCAAATGCATTTCAAAGGTTCGGCTAACTTAAAAAAAGCTGTTGCTTTGCAGCAAAGTCGGAGAGCTAAGGCTTAGCTCTCCTTATGCACTAAAAAACAGGCAGCCTTCTAGACAGAGCTTGAGAGCGAAATTAATAGCCTAGATTAAAAATGAAGGAATTCATAATGCCTCAATACTTTTGTATTCCAATTGAGTTTGTTCCTCTTAACATGCAAATGACTTTTATCCTGACAATTGTAGTTCTGGGTATCTTTCTTGAGAAAGTTCAGACTACGATAGTCTTAAAGAATTTACAGGTGGAATGTTAAATTGCCAACAATGATAATGAAGGAAAGAGGGAGGCCTGTCCCAAAAAATAAGGCAAAATTGATGGCAGCTGGAGCTAAGAGCTCCCTGGCTATGAGGTGTTTCTCAGGAGTTTCTGGGGAGGGCCCACCAATGAAATACAGTCAGAACTAGATTTCAAGGAATAACAAACACAGCTTTAATTGCAGCATGGAATGGCATGGTTAGACATGCCAAGGCTTTTGGAATGTTGTTTCTTTGCTTGATTTTTGTTTAGATGTCTTTGATTTTCCTATATCGGGAGGTAGAAAGGATATTTTTCTGGTTTGGGATTGCTAAAAAAAAAAAAAAAAGAGATTTTTGAAGATTTTGGACAGATTTCGAATTGTCACTACAGTTCAAAGTTGCTCTCAAGGTTACAGAGTTACTAATATCTGGGATTTAAGTGAAATATTTGAGCAGGGTGGTACTGACTGGCACACACCCTTAATCCTTTAATCCCACCATACTAGAGGAAGAAACAGGCAGAGCTCTGGATTCTAGACCAGCCTGGTTTAAACAATGAAGGCAGGGCAGGAACCCTGCTGATAAGATAAGGTTGTTTACTAAAGACAGTCTAGAATTCAAAAATGACACATTTTTTCCTTGATGTTAAGTTTAATAATATCCTTACTGATCTAGTGGATAAATACACATAATCTTAAATTTACGTAAAAAGAAAAGAATCACAAGCCAGTCTCATTAATTGTGGGACTCCCACTGGAGAACTGGTTTCAAGAGGCATTTTGCCCCTAAAAGAGATGTTAATTGCTGGGTGTGGTGGTACGCGCCTTTAATCCCAGCACTTGGGAGGCAGAGGCAGGTGGATCTTTATGAGTTCAAGGCCAGCCTGGTCCACAAAGTGAGTCCAGGACAAGGCTACACAGAGAAATCCTGTCTCTGAAAAAAAAAAAAAAAAGGAGACAGACAGAGAAAGAGATATATTCTGTTAATCAATGTAAGGACCCAGAGTTCGGCTGGGGAAGAACATGCAAACAGCATGCCTCCCACAGCCAACAGTTAAGAAAAGCTAGCATAAAATAGCATATCATGCTATTCTACACCAATATCCTTAAGAATGGAGCTTCTGGGCGGTGGTGGCGCACGCCTTTAATCCCAGCACTTGGGAGGCAGAGGCAGGCGGATCTCTGTGAGTTCGAGGCCAGCCTGGTCTACAAAAACAAGTCCAGGACAGCCAGAGCTGTTATACAGAGAAACCCTGTCTCGAAAAACCAAAAAAAAAAAAAAAAAGAATGGAGCTTCCATGGGAGAATTGGAACTCAAACTCACATAAAATGGTTTAATTAATCTTATTGTTTAATAAGGGTAATTCAATTATTTAAGTTCATACCTTGATCTCAAAACTTGGGAGACAAGGAAAAAGCAGATTCATTGTGTGTTCAAGGCCAATCTAAATCTACAGAGCTCTACAGAGCAAATCAAGACAGCCCAAGCTACAAAGAGAAACCCTGTCTCAATAAGGATAGATATATCCACATAGAAATTAAATCTCCAAAGAAAGGAGAAAAGGAAAGAAGAAATATATAAATGCATAACTTTGATCCCAAAACATGGGAGACAAAGACAGAGACAGATTAGTTTCCTTTGAGTTTGAGGCCAACCTAATCTACAAAAAGCCAGAACAACACAGAATAAGCCTGTTTTAATCAATTAATAAATGTATGTCAACTGTAGAGGAGAACACTTAAACTCCATATAGTCTTATGCTGTATTTTCAATTTAAAATAGATTATATATAGCATATATATGTAATACTATTACACGCCACCCTTTCATAAAACATGAATGCAGACTTACAAATGTCTATCTGCTATTCATACAAAGAACAGAAAATATCCCTTAATTGATTTGTGCATCCTGCACATCCAAGGCATTTTGGTAATTGAAGAACTATATGTTACTTGTGAGAAATTATTTATTTTCAGAACAACAGGTCCTGAGCCCAAAGAAGACAAGACATGTAACCAAATGATCCAGCCTCACAGACTGCCTCAATAGCTGTTTCCTCCGAAATCAGCATTCAGAACAACTTCAAACAGCTTGCTGAGATGGCCTAGCCTCAAGGACTGAATTTTCCTAACCAAAGTCCAGCTTCAAACTACAAACTTCTCAGGACACTCAAATTGTTGAGCACATAGAGACTGAACAACAAATGTTACAATTTACTTGCTTAACCATTTTTTTTTTTCATTTTATTTGGGACCCCAAACAGGTTTTCTGCATCCCAATTCAGCAGGAAGAAGTTTTCAGAGAGTGATGTCCCAATCCCAAAAAGTGGGGTGGATGATTCTTTGGCCATTTGATATGTTATAAATGTTGTTTAGGGGTAATTGTTACAAATTGTTATATCATCTTGTTAAGCAAGGTATAGAAAGTTAGACCTGAAGATTTCTTTTTCCTTTCTATATTCTTCTTTCTCTCTTATATATGGGGAAAAGACTTGAAAAGAAAAAGAAGGGAATATATGTATATAATATAGAAATGAAAAGATATAAGGATAGATTATTGAATCTGTTATAAAACTCAAAACTATTGTTATTCTTTAAATCAGGTTATCTTTTGATACATTGGTATAGAATTTTATATACTGATACAAAAATAAGATTAAGTTTGATTCTTTAGTATAGAATTTTATATTTTTACACATAAGTATATTTCAACTCTTTTTTTTTTTTTTTGGTTTTTCGAGACAGGGTTTCTCTGAATATCTCTGGCTGTCCTGGACTCACTTTGTAGACCAGGCTGGCATCGAACTCACAAAGATCCGCCTGCCTCTGCCTCCCAAGTGCTGGGATTAAAGGCGTGCGCCACCACCGCCCGGCATATTTCAACTCTTATATGAGGTATTGTGCCTATACAACTCATTTAAAAGTATAGGTTTACTTCCAATCCTTTTATGTGTTGCTATTGAAATCTATTTAGGAGTCTGGGTAATACAGGTTGATTGTTGGCCAGTCAAGCTTCTGGTCATGTCAAATACTAGTCTTAATTTATCACAAAATAGTTCTCCAGTGGGAGTCCCACAATTAATGAGACTGGCTTGTGATCCTTTTCTTTTTACATAAATTTAAGATTATGTGTATTTATCCATTAGATCAGTAAGGATATTATTAAACTTAACATCAAGGAAAAAATGTGTCATTTTTGAATTCTAGACTGTCTTTAGTAAGTAACCTTATCTTATCAGCAGGGTTCCTGCCCTGCCTTCATTGTTTAAACCAGGCTGGTCTAGAATCCAGAGATCTGCCTGTTCTTTCCTCTAGTACGATGGGATGTTTAATAGGTTAAACAGATAGTGAATGGTTAAAGTATACAGTTTGCTTGTTCAAAGATAGAAGACAGACGATAGATAGATTTATAAATAAATCAATAGATGTCTTCAAAACCCTCAAGAGGCATACAGAAAATGGCATTTAAAGATGTTTTTATTATTTTAAGAATTGTTTGACTTAAGACAGCTCTTGACAGCTCCCATTTGACTTGGAAGAAGGCAATGAGCATCAAAAAGAAATCTCCCATCAGGAGACAATTCCTCAAAAAGAAATCTCCCATCAGGAGACAATTCCTCAAAAAGAAATCTCCCATCAGGAGATAATTCCTATTGGGAAAAAATGCCCCTGCTCCCTGCTCTCTCAACAGACTATATACAGTCCAAAGACGGACCATAGCTTAAATGCAGGTAAGTTGGTGTCCTGATTCTGCAGAGACAGAATGGGAAAATCCTTATTTCCTGGGTAAATAGTTTAATTAGCTATATTTTTTACACAGCACATTGAATCCTTACAGAAGGAATGGACACCAAGAATAACATGGATATCAAAAAGAAAAAAATAGATACATAAGTATAATCATTCAGAAATTGCTCACTAATGCTAACCAGAGACCTCACCTATCATCAGTTTTGCCAACTAACCTCTTCCACTTTAGACAATCAAATAGCTCCTTTCTTTTATTTGTCCCAACAAATTTTATGACACATTTCCTGTTGTGCCTCCTCTGTGGCTTGGTTCATGAATCACTGAACATCCAATTAAGCTTGTTAAAAGCTTAATGTGCCTGCTTGTTTTTTAACAAGTGAAATTAACCAAAAGTAGATCTGCTATATGACTCATCTATCCCACGTCTCTGTGTATATCCAAATCAATTGTGTTGAAATCCTACATAGAGTCCAATTAAAGTGAGAATTAATACACATTAATAAAAAATTATGTAAGTCAGGTAGGTGACATACACCTGTAATCCCAGGGACCCTGAGGCTGAGGCAGTTGGACAACTTTAACAAGATCCTGTCAGAATGATTCAAAGCGCTGGGATGTAGCTCAGTGGTAAAATGTGTGAGGTCCAGGGAGGAAGGAAGAAGTGGAAGAGAGAAGGAAAAGAAAATAATTAAATCATTTTTCTTTAGACATAGTTTCATGTAGACCATGGTGCCCTCAAACTTAAACTATATAAGCACATGCTATATAGTTTGATATATAGCATAGAATATTACCCTTTAATATCTACTCAAGAAGTATATGATATTCATGTGTTACATCCTAGGTCCTGAAATAGATGCAAGTCTCTCATGGTCTCTTTCTTCACTCAGTGTGGGAGCGAAAGTTATGCTTTAAGGTTTAATTACTATACCTAAGAGACCCATGAAACAAAAATGCCTCTGACCTATAAGCCCCTTGCCCAAGAACAGATCCTTCCTGAAATGCTGGAGGTTCTTGTCTATGGGAGATAACCAGCCACACATTTTCATTTCCCTAAACAAGTTTGCTTGACCCAACTATACTGGATGTGCTTGAGCACACGTGGGCAGGAGGTGCACAGGCAGAAAATATGTCAGGATGTATGCTTGCCTCTGATTGGACCTGAAGGAAAATGAAGAGAATTGTAGGTTTTGCCTTTTTATGCCCCAGCAAACTGTGACTCGGGGCCATTGCCCTGGGAACCCAGATGGGAGCCTGGCCAGATTACATCCATCTGGTCAGTATTTAATTAAATCTTGCTTCAAATTTGGCTTTAATTTGTGGTAGTGGTCTTATTCTCAACCAGCAGGATTAACAACAGCTTTTAGTTTTATTGGGAAGGCAGGCATTTAATAGTGAGAGCAATAAGTACAGTGAAGTAAGACTGCATGATCATTCATAGGTGCATGAAACTTACCTTGGTCTGTTAAAGAAAACATTATTCGGACACTTGTTAAAGACAGTGAGACAGACTTGATTTGAGACCTGTCATGATGACAATGGTACAGGGACTATTATTACAATGTGGTCTTGGGCTGTGGGAGAGAAAACAGAGATTCCAGAACAAGAGGAGGCTGAGTGGGATATTTGCTGAGAAAAAAAAAAACTGTTGTTTTTCATAAAAAAAAAAAAAATAAATCCCCTGTCATTTGATTTTACCAATGGGATGAAAACCTGCTAGCTCAGAGAGGCAGAGAAAGTACCCAGCTGATCTTCCTATTCCACCAATGTACCAGAAGCAAAAAAGCCTTCACATTTATGAAGCTCACATCCCAGGAAGGAAGCTTGGTAGCTTACCCAGATGACTTTCTTATTCAATTGAAAATCCTACAAAAAGAAGTCCAGAGGAACCTAGAGGAAGAAGCCTTGAAGAAGAAAGACTTTCAAGGAAGAAAAAGTTCTAAAGGAGAAAAACTTTCCAACTCCTTCTCCATGCTGTCTTAAATACCCTCCAGCTCAAAGTCCCTCCTTTCTGGTTAATCTTTGTCAGCTGGTTCCTTGCTCTGCCTCTTGACCTAGAGTTAACTTTATTGAATCCTGTGTACAGAAACTCTTGGGTTAAAGGTGTATACTAGGGCTGACCCACACCATAACCATCTGTTTACAATAAACAGAAAGTTCTTGAAGATATGTGCTAGGGCAGATGCACACCACGAGTACTTGTTTATAGTAAACAGAAAGCTCTAGGATTAAAGGCTGAGCCATCCCACAACAGAAACTTATTTTTCAATTCACTATCTCAGGGGTCACAATGTAATAAAATATTCTGCAACAATAATCCTAGCAGATAAGGGTTTCTAGCTTATCATCTTGATCAGCTTACCGTGTATCTTATGGCAAGACAAAATGTAATACGACTCATTCTATGAAGTGGGGGACTAGCCTGGGCTAACAGAATTCTGACTTCCATTTATTTTGCAAAGACAGAGAGGAAAGCCTAAGGTCAGTCCTATTCAAACAGAGGACTCGAGGAAAACTGAGTGAAGTTTTTGTGAAAGGAGACAGTTAACAACGGGTAAGGATTCAGCAAGTAGTCTGTTAAGTCTGTCTCAAACTCTGGGACAAATGGCTGAGGTGCCTGTTTAACATATCAAAGTAGACCTGGCCACCAGGTTCTCCCAGCATCCCTCAGTCCCCACCTGTTACAGGATATGGCTGGTGTGCCCCTCCCTCTACCCCTAAATTCTTTCCCCAGAGGCTCTTCCCTATATAAATCCAGCCATTCTGGTTACCCACTCCTCTTTTACCTTTTGACCTCTTGGCTGCTGTTCCCGGTTCCTCTTATCCTTCTCCCTTCTTCCTCTCCTCACATTGTTCAGGGTCATGTCCATTCTGGACTATCCCAGATGTCTCTGCCCCTGACTATGTCTCCCTTATATCTACAATAAACTTCCTCTTCCACCATACCTAGGAGCAGCCATGACCTTTCCTTTTTATTCCTTTTTTTAATTCATAGCCAAATTCCCAAACTCAAAGTTTATTTCCTACCTACATGGTTTGGGGAAGTAACAGTTTACTATCTGCAAAGTAAGGGTGAAAACATAAATTATAGCTTTTATTAGGACTAAGAGACATAGGAAACAAACCTGATTTTTAAAAGTAGGTATTCAATGAACTGATAAATATTTAACTACAGAGAGAAAGGCTGTCTCAAAAAAAGAAAAAAATTAAATATTCATATTAAAAATATTAAATTAAAGATCTTTCCTGAAGAAAAGCAAGGAACATGAAAAATCAGGATTAGAGGAGCTGCATCAGAGCAGGAGAGACAGAGGCAAAGGGTCTGTGGCCCAGGAAGAAAGATACTACTTAAGTCATATTGTTTTGTTTTTTCATAATTTGGTGTTAAGTCTGCAGTCAGACTACAAAATAGAAAGCCTTGCCAGAGGATATTGTAAAGATGGTGGAAAACAAACTACACTCTGAGAAAAATTGTTTTCTCCATTCAAAGGTAACTTAAGCAGTCAAAGGAATTTAAGAAAGGGAGAAACTTGTTTGTATTCTAATTTTAAGACTTTATCCAAATGAGAAAGGGGGTAGACTTTTCATTTTCACTTCCTTAGTGTGGTGTACAATGCACACAAATATATGAATGTGTGTGTGTGTGGTGTGTGGTGTGTGGTGTGTGGTGTGTGTGTGTGTGTGTGTGTGTGTGTGTGTGGTGTGGTGTGTGTGTGTGTGTGTGTGTGTGTGTGAATGTACACATTCGACTGGCTTGAACAGCTTTAAGGATTTACAAAAATAATAGTATACTGACAGAAACATTTGTCACCCTGAGTGTGGTGCCACTTTCAGAAGTATACACACGTCAAAAATCTACCAAATTGTACACTTTAAACTCACATGGTATACTATTAAATTCATCTCAAGAAACCCACAAAATGTAATAAAATTAAAGGAAAAGGCTCTTTCAGTTAAAGGTAAGGATGGAAAGACAAACCCTCAGACACCATAGTTTCCTTAGGTGACAGGCCATGGTAACATGAAAAAACAAAACCTGACACTTAACTGCATGTGGAGGATGCTCCAGATGGAGGGAGAATGGAGTCTGGGGATTTCCCAGATTTCTGGCGTGAGCAAATTATGCAGATGGTGGTACTGCATGTTGAGTTGCTAGGAAACAGACAGAACTATGCTCGTGAAACTTTGGAGAATACCAGCCTAAGGAGAGAGAAGGAAGCATAATTAGGCTAAGAAGCTGATCTAGCATCCAATGCCAGCCCAGTCTACTCTGGAATTCTAGAATTAAGGCAGGCTTTCAGGACATCTGATGAGGTGGAATAGCCAGACCTCTCTATACCACCACTCCAACCAACAATGTATGTCTCTGAGAAATAAACCCAGGAAAGTCATTTCTCTTTAAATGAGGCCAAACTCTAAACAGGGATCATATCCAAGGGCTGTTCTCAGCCAGCACTCCTAAGAGCTAACAAAATAAACCATTTCTTCTCAATAGAAGACCTATGCTGCACATCCTACTGTTCCCATGGATGGTGGCTCTCTCACCCACACACAGAACACTCATTCCTTGGGCTGATATCAATTCTGTAAGCTATAAACCCTCAAGAACCAGACAAGAACTACGCTAGTTTGTTAGGAAAGACTGGAGTGTGATAGTGTATTAGTTATTTTCCTCAATGCTGTGACAAAATACTTGGCTGAAACAACTAAAGGGAGGCTGGATTGGTTCTGGTTCACAGTGTCGGGACTTTTGGTCCAGCATGGAAGGGAAGATTTGATGGAGGGGCTCTGTGATAGTGGAAATATACAGCAGAGACTGTCACATGGTGACGAGACCAGGAACTAGAGAGTATTCAGGCAGGAGCCAGGGACAACATACTGCACAGGATCTGCCACAAGTAAACTACTTACTTTAGCTAGGATGTCTCAAAGTTTCCATACTGTCCTCCAAACACAGTCTCCCCTGCTGGAGACCAACGGTCCAATTTTAGGAAGGGGACATTTCACATATCTACAGAGGAATTATTTTATTGTTCTATTCTTATTGAAAATATTTTTTTTTCATACAACTTATTCTGGTTTTGGTTTCCCCTCCTGTCCTGGCTAGGTTTATGTCAACTTGACACAAGCTAGAGTTATAAAAGGAGAGAACCTCAACTGAGAAAATTCCTCAATAAGATCCAACTGTAAGGCATTTTCTTAATTAGTGATCAACGGGGGAGGGCCCAGTCCATTGTGGGTGGGGCCATCCCTGGGCTGGTAGATCTGGGTTCTATAAGAAAGCAGACTGAGCAGGCCATGGGGAGCATGCCAGTGAGCAGCACCCCTCCATGGCCTCTGCATCAGCTCCTGCTTCCATGGTCCTGCCTTGTTTGAGCTCCTGTCCTGATTTCCTACAATGATGAATATTGATATGAAAGTGTAATCCAAATAAATCCTTTCTTCCCCAAGTTGCTTTGATCATGGTGTTTCATTATCATAGCAATAGCAACCCAAGCTAAGTAAGATACATCCCCCAACTCCTCCCAGATTCTCCTCACCTTCCCATCCACCCAAATCATACCTTTTCTTATTCCATTAGAAAATAAGCAGGGATATAATAATAGTAGTAGTAATAATAAATAAAATAAAAACAGAATAGGACAAAACAAATGAAAAAGGCATATATACAGAGACAGCAACATACATCTACACACACAGAAATCCCATAAAAACACAAAATTAGAAACTACAATATATATGCAAAACACCTGTAAGGTTAAAAAAAATTGCCCATACAAAACATTATGAAACAAAAACCTCCAAAAATACCACTGAGTTTATTTTGTGTTGACCATCTAGGCTTGGGGCCTGCCCTTAAATGTGGTTTGTACACTCAATGATACTCCACTAGAGATAACTAATTTTTCCTCTTTGAGCAGTTATCAATTAGTGTTAAATTCTGGGCTAGGGGTGAGGGTTTGTGTCTACTTCCCCTCAGTGCTGAGATCCTATGTGGTTTAGACCTGTGCAGGCCCTGTGCATACTTCCACAGTCTCTGTGAGTTCATAAGTACATCAGTTCTGTTGTCTTTAAAAGGCCTTGTTGCCTTAGTGTCTCCCATCCCCTCAAGCTCTTACGATCTTTCTGTCTCTCTTTTTTTTTTTTTTTTTTTTTTTTTTTGGCAAGTTCCCTGAGCCCTGAGGAGAGGGCCTTGATGGAGACATTCCATTTAGGGCTGGGTGTTCCAACATCTCTGGCTCTCTGCACACTGCCTAGTTGTGGGTCTCTGTATTTGTTCCCATTGACTGCAAAGGGAAGCTTCTCTGATGATGGCTGAGCATAGCAGAATGATACTCTGTGACTGTAGCAGAATGTCGTTATGAATCATTTCATTGCTACCTTCTTTTTCCAGAACAGTAGTATTTGGCTTTCCGTATATCCATGTTCTATCTATCCTCAGATTCTTGGCCACCTGAGAGTAGTGCTGGACAGGTGTTACATCTCATTGAATAGGCCTTAAATCCAATCAATTAATTATTGGTTAATCCCACAACTTTTTGCCATGACTGTATCAGTGTATCTTGCATCTACCACTGTAGATTGAAGTGTCTGTAGCTGGATTGGTATTTACCTTTCTCCTCTGGTAGTGTGCAGAGTGCCCTCAAGTAGCATGAACATCAGACAGTAGGGGTGAAGGCTCTAGATAGGCAGCAGGTTGACTTCTCTGTGTTTGATGCATTGTATAGGTGTTATATTCAGCATAGGGCCTGACAATTAGTTTGTGAAGAACAACAAATAGCCTGGGTTGTTTGGGGGGTTCAAATAGGGCCCCTTTGGCCAATAATAATTCAAGTAGATGTAACTCATTCCTTGTATTGGAGGTTTCATTTGGTGGCAAGAAATGTCTAGTGGTGACTTGGTCTCCCCCATTAGTTGGTGATTCCATTTAGATTTCTTTCATATATGTATATATTGGGTTTCCATATGACACCTCAAATAGCCCTTAGTTTTAGCTGTCCCTTTCTGTATTCCTTCCCTTACTCTCATTATCCCTCCCTCTCCCTATTTGATCCTCCTGTTCCAGTTCCTCCTCTCCATCCATCCATAACCATCTATTCTATTTTTCCTTCATAGGGAGATCCTTCCCTACCCGCCTAGTCCCTTACTCTGTTTGGTACCTAACATCCTACAAAGGAATTTTAGACTCTTCATTTTCTGCAACCAAATCACTGAGAAGTTAGTTCTCAGTTCCTTGAAGTGGTAATGATGAGGTTTCCGTGAAATAAAGACAATATGAGGATACTGGCTCTGCTTACTTCTCTCCATCCTGACTGCAGCATTCATACCCCTCTGACTAGTGATCAGCAGCTAAGGCTCCTCAGAGTTGCTTCTGTGCTTAGGCAAACTATATTCTACCTTCCAGCTAAACGAACATTTCAAACAATGACTATTTTTTATACCTCCAGCAGTCAGCACGGTGACTAACACACAGTTATAGGAAATATGTAATGGCTTCTGAAATGCAGACTCTTAAGAGGCATGTAGATCAGCTTGGTACCTGGCAGCACATGGTCCTGGGCAACAGATATAATTGGAAAAGCCCAGAAAAACTGAAAAAAGGGAATTTTGGACAGCTGCCTCTCTTCAAAAGATGTTGAGCTGAGCAGAAATGGGCAGAGCCCAGTTGAAGCTGTGGCTCTGATAGACTGGCAGCAGAGCTTTGTTAAAAGGCATGGTTGCAAAGCCTCAGAAACCTCCAGCAAGCCTCATATTAAAGGGGTGTGGGGGCAGAGCCTAGGAAGCCACCCTGAAGAGAGAGCCCCACATGAGAGAGGAGTCCCACACCAGAGATGTCCAATCCTTGAAAGATACATAGGTATGAAGACATACACTAGCTGCTTGCACTAAGGTCATGCTGACAGAAAAATTCTTGGAAAGGGGCTCTGGTCCTGATACAGCCCAAGAATGATGGCAGAAAAGATGTGGCATAGAACCTGCTGAAAGAAAGTTCTGTAACCGAAGTTTTTAAAATTATTAAGTATTTATTTATTGATAACTATTCACTTATAACAAATACCAACAATTTCTTAACTATTAACCCTATAAATTCCTACAACCCCTTTAACCTAATCACTAAACCTATTGATAACTATTACAATTATCTAACCTTTTAGAAGGATACAGTCTCTGGGGGGCAGGTCCTAAGTTGTCAGGAACACAGTCTCTGGGGTAGACCCTTTAATGTACTTAGCAGTCTTTTTTTCTGGAATATCTCAGACTCAGGTTCATCAGGGTAAATTGACTATGGCAGTCTCACCTTAAATAAGGCTTGAGGCTTTCTTCTCTCTGGGAGACCTCAGCTGTCTGTACGCCAAATTATTTCCTTCGTTATCAGCAATTCTGCCACTCTGCCTCAGTCCTTAAAGCCAGCCACAGTTTTGTTTAGGCTACTGTTGCTACAGGTCAAACCCCTCTAGGCAAAAGGTGAGCCACAGGGTTTAGTCCTTGGCCTTTTGCTGTCTTGCTGAGGTTTTCTCTGCTCACCAGCTTTTTTCTACCTCAGGGAGATCTGGCCATCATTTCACCAGCACTTTCTCCATCAGGACTCACTAGCATCGGAGCTCTCTAGCATGGGGGACCTCTTGGCTTCATCCGCTTGTACTTAAATAGGATCTCCCCTTCTTCTACCTGCTTCAGCTTAATTTGGGCTCCGCCCACTTAGCAGCTGAAAACAAAGCCAAGCCAAATGCTTTGTTTCTAGTCCATTAAGTCTTTCCTGTTTTTCCTGGCTTCAACCTTGTTTTTCAGTCCATTAAGTCTCCTGTTTGTTTCCTGTTTTCACCTGACTTCATCCTTGTTTTTCCACAAGCTGATTAGCTAATTGCTCACAGCCAAGTTGATCTTCATGCCCCGAATTAAGAGACTGTATCAGAAACCCCTATTTTCTAAATCTAATTTAATTAATCTAACTCCCTACAAAGTTTGTGAAAACTGGATACTGAAGATACTCGTCCATGGACCCGAGAGCAGCTGAGAGAGTGAATGAGGTGCAAGGAGGCAAGTGGAGTTCTGAGGCCATGGCAAAGACCTTGAACATGGGCAGGAGGATGACCCCTGTCACATGAGGGCATGACATAGGCCCAGACAAGGGAATTGGCCTTGGGAAGGCCTCAAAGCCAAGGCAAGGCCATGAGACTGTTGAACCCGAGAGGGGCTCACTGAATCCTGACGCCACAGACCACCAATGCCCCCCCCCACGATTCGCTGTAATAAACATGAGGTTTATTAAACTGACGCGCCAGGGTTCGATTCCCCCCCCTCCCCCGTAGAGGAATGAACCCCGTAAAATGGTTCTCTGGCCCTTTAAATACACAAGCAGCTACAAAAAAAGGTGGAGGCACCAAGGAGTAGCTTTTTTTAGCAGGCAAGGCAACAGCCACAGGTGGTGATAAAGGAACAAAGAGTATGTTAAGTTAGGTGGTGATGCAAGTGGGGAGTGTAGAGGAGGGAACCAGAGGGGAGTCTGAACAGACCGGTCAGCTATGTAAGCTTTGATGTTTTCAAGGACTGAGTTCTGTAGAAGGTTTCCAGAAGGAGTGAGGTCAGGGTCTCACCAGAGAGGAGAAGGCCATGTATTGATTAATTTTTACAGCCTTACAAGACCAAGGACTAAGTTGCAGCGCAGCACCTGCCCTGAAGGGTTCAGCTGGTTCAAACGGGGGCCTGGGTATCATGGACAGTCTTGGCTGACTGAAGCTGGCCCCAGGCTGAGCCATTGAAGCAGCCAGCTGCAGGAGCTGGTGGGCAACACTAGGCCCTGAGCCTGAGGAGAAAGCTTCAAACCTAAAGTGAATTGAAGCACAGGCTGCCATAATAATGCTAGAGCCAGACTGCTGATTGCTCTTTGAGGTGTGCCTGCAGATAGAAGGCTCACAAGTTTGCCCTCAAGAACCCACGGCCTTAATATCCTTTCTTTTTTTTTTTTTTAAATACTTTATTTTTTTTCTTCAAGTTACATCTCAGTCACAAACCCCTCCCTATTCCCCCTTCCTACCCCGCCCTTCCACCCGCTTCCCCCCAGAAGTTTCCCCTTTCAGTCCAACAGATGGTTCCTTCTCTTATAACAGTTAAGTATTATACAAAACAACAGATATAAATATGCCACATTTATGAGAGTTAAATGGCCCAGTATACCTTCCCAATGTCCAGTTTATACATATTTGGCCCCTGACTTTAACATTCTACTATCTAACCATCTCCATGAGTTTAAAGGTCTATATCTGACTCAACATTCATACTAACTTGCAACACACTTTTAAGAGTATCTTCTT
>CAJQZJ010025275.1:0-15422 GCA_907164525.1 Lophiomys imhausi | reverse complement strand
CAAGCCTTTCTCTTGGCATGAAAAAACCCCTTGCACCAACTGCAGACAGACTGCTGTCCAAAAAGGACAAAACTTGGTAGCAGGGAAGTCGACAGCCTAACTCTGCCAAGACAGGGTAGGTAAGTCCTTCATAATCCCTGCTCTACAACAAATGTCTGTCAGAGAAACAGGACCCAAAGGCTGAAGATTGATGCTGGAATGCATGGAGAGAAAATGGGAACTGTCCAGGCAGTCATTGGTATGTTCTTTCTTAGTTTTGGAAGCTGCAGGCTCTGCACTTCCTATATAAGCAAATATATTTATCCCTCTCAGGTCTCTGAGGTGGTTGAAGAATAGACAGCTAGAGTCTTATAGTTAAATTTTGAACTGTTTAGGAATCAAGCGGGTGTTATAGATCTAAGAAGATACTCTTAAAAGTGTGTTGCAAGATAGTATGAATGTTGAGTCACATATAGACCTTTAAACTCATGGAGTTGGTTAGATAGTAGAATGTTAAAGTCAGGGGCCAAATATGTATAAACTGGACATTGGGAAGGTATACTGGGCCAATTTACTCTCATGAATATGGCATATTTATATCTATTGTTTTGTATAATACTTACTGTTATAAGATAAGGAACCACCTGTTGGACTGAAAGAGGAAACTTCTGGGGGGAAGAGGGTGGAAGGGCGGGATAGGAAGGGGGAATAGGGAGGGGTTTGTTACTGAGATGTAACTTGAAAAAAAATAAAGTATTTAAAAAAAAAAGAAAAATAACTATCAAAAAATTCTGAAAAGTTCAAAAGAAAATGTCCTTAGGTGATGTCATTACTAATGAGATGTTTTTGTTTGTTAAATCTTCTATGTTGGGAGAAGGCAAGATGGCAGTGATAAGCTTCAGGAAGACCAACTGGACCATCGCAGAGATATACTCCTGCTGAAGAGCAGTTTGTGAGGTACAAGCCTATCTGGATTTTCCCAGCAAAGCCAGGGACAATAAATAACTCTCTACTGAAAATATAGACACTAGAAGAATGGAGCTGCCAGTCACAGTACAGGGAATGCTTCTGGGGGGAAGACTGCACTCCCCACCACAGTGCAAGAGACAGAAGATCAGATTATTTCAGGACACCAGCTTGTGGTTTTGACTTCCAAACAGAAGCCCTCCTCAGTTTCCTGAGTCCACAGCATCCATACAGGCATTCTGGCACCTAGGAGAAGATCAGTAGAGCCACTATGGTAAGACTGAGTGCGATTCTCCATGGGATTTGCAGCATGGCGACATCTGGCTGACTGTAGAGAGCTGCGAAGTGCCGCGCCCTAAAGATGGCGCTGGTCTCCACCTTCCACCAGCCCGACGGTGAGCGCTCTTTATGATAATAAGTTCATATTTGGCAAAGACCGCTGATCTGGCTTGCTTCCGCATATGTAGACCTCTAAGATAGCACCACTTGGCTTTACTTGACTGGCTGTTTAATTAGTATTTAGCCTGTGGGTTGGGTCTGCCCCATTATTCAGAAGACTGTTTTCAAGGGACCTGAATAAACTGCTGGAGAAGAGTTTTGCAAGTTGTGTCATTCCTTGCTGGACAAGGGGGGACGCGACAAAGTGGTGGCCCGTACAGGGAGCCAGAAAAGACTCAGAACTCCTGCAGTCAGGGGAAGCGCTTGGTAAGTTCCTGGGATAAATCAGGACAATAAAGTTTCACGGAAATAGCGAACACAAGGTAAAGTTTCGCGGAGATAGCGAACAAACAGTTAAGTTTCGCGGAGATAGTGAACAAACAGTTAAGTTTTGCAGAAATAGCAAACAAAAGGTAAAGTTTCGCAGGAAGTTGCGAACAAAAGGTAAAGTTTCGCAGGAAGCAGCGAACCTAAAGTAAAATTTTTAAACATGGGATTGTCTCAGTCACATCCAATTTTTCTGGCTCTTCAGGAGCTACTTTTAGCTAGGAATTTGAAGATTAAGAAGTCTACCTTAGAGAGATTTCTGAATGAATGCGATTCTGTGGCTCCGTGGTTTGCGGTGTCCGGGAATCTTACGGTGTCCTGCTGGGACAAATTAGGCAGGGACTTGGATTTTGCTTGGGAGCAGGGGACTCTGAAGCATGGAGTAAGACCGATTTGGAAAATGGTGAGGAGTTGTTTAGAAGATCAGAGGTGTTGTAATGCAATCAAAGAGGGAGAATCAGCTTTGGAACTGCTACAAGGGGAGAGATCTGAGCAGGCAGACAGTGAAAAGGGAAGTAACAAAGGTGAAAGATTTGAGCAGGCAGACAGTGAAAAGGAAGACAAAAAGAAAGTTCCTCTCTATCCTGATCTTAGAAATTTTAGAGATTTTAGAGATTTAGAGGACTCAGAGAGCACGGAATCTGAAGGAGAGCTACACGCTCTAATAGAACAGTTGGAGAGGACTGTTATTAGAAAAAAGGAAAAGAAAAAAGTAAAACAGAAGGGCGTATCGCCGGCAGTCGGTGTGGGAGGAGCTGTTGCCATGGCGCCTGACACGTCAGCGGCAGTCGGAGTGGGCGGAGTCGTCGCTACAGCGCCTTCAGCCACGCTGGCGGCAGCTGATGTAAACAAAGCCGTTGCCATGGCGCCTTCGACTCCTCCTCCATATCCAGAAGCCGCTCAGACAGAGTAGGCAGTTCAGTCCCTGAAAGTAGGGAGATCTTTCTGCCCGGGGATGTGGACACAAGTAAGAACAGAATTAGTTTGCCTATCCGGTATACCAAGACCCACAAGGGAACAGGTATGAGGAACCGCTTGATTTTAAAGTAGTAAAATCTCTTGCAGAGTCGGTTCGTACCTACGGTACTACCGCTTCTTTTACAATAGCTCAAGTGGAAGCATTAAGCAGACATTGTATGACTCTGAGTGATTGGAGTGGTCTGGTCCGCGCCTGCTTAAGTCCAGGGCAATACTTAGACTGGAAAGCTTTCTTGATTGAGTATGCCACTGAGCAAGAAGCCACTAATCAGAGAGATGGAAATCCAGCCTGGGATAGAGACATGCTGCTTGGGCAGGGGAGATTTGCCAACCAGCACATAGGATATCCTATTCAGATTTATGAGCAAATAAACAAGATAGCTATCAAGGCTTGGAGATCTCTCCCTAATAAAGGGGAGGTGAGTGGGAACTTAACTAAGATTCTTTTTTTTTTTTTTAAAGATTTATTTATTTATTTTATGTATGGGTGCTTTATCTGCATGAACATCTGTAACCAGAAGAGGGCATCAGATCACGTTGTGGATGGTTGTGAGCCACCATGTGGTTGCTGGGAATTGAACTCAGGACCTTTGGAAGAACAGCCAGTGCTCTTAATTGCTGAGCCATCTCTCCAGCCCTTAACTAAGATTCTACAGGGCCCTATGGAGCCTTTTTCAGATTTTGTGGCACGAATGGTGGAAGCAGCAGGGAAGATTTTTGGTGACCCGGATGCTGCTTTGCCACTAATAAGACAGTTGGTCTATGAGCAATGTACCAAAGAATGTAGAGCTGCTATCACCCCTTATAAGAACAAAGGCCTAGAGGCCTGGATGAAAGTATGTAGAGAGCTTGGAGGGCCGTTAACTAATGCTGGTCTTGCTGCTGCAGTAATACAGTTGGCCAGAAAAGATGGCAAGAAGGACAGCCCATTGCATTGTGCATATTTGCCACCTATGGTCAACCTACAGGATTGTTATGGCAGACGGACCATTATTATGGACCTATTCAAAGATTTCTCCGAAAAAATCCATAGAACATTATCCCACTGCACTTGCTGCTTTAGACTTGAATGGTATCCAACAATGCTTGCAGTCTTTTGGAGTTGCTCCTGCCAGTATAATAGTGCCTTATTCCAGTTATCAAATTAAGATTTTGTGTGGCACTGTAGATGACTGGGCAATATTGCAATGTAGCTTTGAAGGAGTGATTGATAACCATTATCCTAAACATCCATTGCTATCATTTTTTAAGGAGCACCCAGTGATATTCCCTAACGTTACTTCAGCAGTACCACTTCAAGGATCACCAAATGTGTTTACTGATGGCTCAAAGACAGGCTGTGGAGCCTATTTGATAGAAAGACAAGAGCCCGTGTTATGTCAATTTCAACTGGGCTGCCCCCAAATAGTAGAGTTAAAAATAGTAATTGAGGTGTTTAAAAGATGTCAATTTGCATTCAATTTGATTTCAGATTCAGTTTATGTGGCCAACGCATTGAAAGTATTAGAATTAGCAGGTCCTATTAAGAATAGTAGTACTGTATGTGCCTTATTACAAGAGTTACAAGTTTTTTTTTTAATAATTAATTTTTGATTTCTTCAAGTTACATCTCAATCACAATCCCCTCCCTACTCCCACCTCCAGTCCCACCCTTCCACCCTCCTCCCCCTCAGCCCCACCATCCTCTTCCCTTCTTCTTTTTTTTTTATTTTAAGGTATTTATTTTCCCCCCAACAGCTCTCCCTTTCAGTCCAAATAATGGTTCTTTTTCTTATAACTATAAATACAATACAAAACAACAGAAATAAATAGGCCACGATTATAAGAGTTATATGGCTTAGCATACATTCCCAATGTCCAGTCCATATGTATTTGGCACCTGACTTTAACATTCTACTATCTAACCATCTCCATGAGTTTAAAATTCTATATCTAACTCAGCTTTCATACTAACTTGCCTCATAATTTTAAAAATATCTTCTTAGATCCAGAACACCCTCTTGATTCCAAAACAACTCAAAATTTAACTATGAGACTCTAGCTATCTGTTCTTCAACCACCTCAGAGACCTGAGAGGGATAAATATATATGATTATATAGGAAGTGCAGGGCCTGCAGCTTCCAAAACTAAAAAATGACATACCAGTGGCTGCCTGGACAGTTCCCATTTTCTCTCCATACATTACAGCATCAATCTTCAGCCATTTGGCCCCATTTCTCTGACAGACATTGGTTGTAGAGCAGGAATTATGAAGGACTTACCTACCCTGTCTTGGCAGAGCTAGGCTGTCGACTTACCTGCTTCCAAGTTTTGTCCTTTTTGGACAGAAGTCTGTCTACAGTTGAAGCAAGTGGTTTTTCTTGCCAAGAGAATGGCTTACCACCAATTTAATCATCTCCCACTGGAGATTCTTTGATGCTCATCTTCTACTTGGAGTAATATAGGGGGTGCTGTCAGGAGCTGACATGTCTCGATATCAAAAAATCTTAAGTTAAGAAAACATCTTTGAATGCCATATTCTGCAGATCTCTTGAGGTTTTTGAAGATGCCCTATCTATCTCTTATATTTAGATAAGCAAATATTGCTTGTCTCTTAGCAACTTGATTTCTGAGTAGCTTAGAAAATAACTGTGATAGACTGTCATAGTAACTAACAAAATGACACGTTTTCATGACTATTAGTTTCCGTTTCTTAATTATCCTAAACAGTTTTTGTCGGTTGGTAGCAAGAGGTCAAAACTTGACATTTCATTTTTAAGTATTACTACAAACAATACCTTTAAGAAGCGTTACCCTTAATTTTGTATCAATATACAAAGATCAATACCAATGTGGCCAAATATAATCTTAATTTTGTATCAATATACAAAGATCAGTACCAATGTAGCCCAATACAATCTTAATTTTACATTAATATACTAGGGTCAATACCATTGTGGCCAAATATAATCTTAATTTTGTATCAATATACAAAGATCAATACCGATGTAGCCCTATACAATCTTAAATTTGCATTAATATACAATGATCAATACCAATTTAGCCAAATATAATATTAATTTTGTATCAGTATACAAAGGTATAAAACTATATTCAATTATCTGTCCTTTTTTCTTGATCTTTCCTATACTATGTCTAGGTCCCATTTTTCTCAAGTCTGTTCACTCCTATATAGGAGAGAAAGGAGGATACAGAAAAGCAAAAGAGAGAAGTCCCTGGGTCTAACCTTCAAAACCCATTTAACAAGACCATTTAACAGCTTGTAGTCTTTTCCCCTAAATAACAAAATTTTCTATTATCTATCAAATAACCAAAGGGGGAGAACACCCTCCCCACCTTCTGGGGATGGGACGTTGTTCTCTTAAAATGACTTCCTGCTGATTTGGGACGTAGTAAACCTGTTTGGGGCCCATGTAAGAATGGAAAAATGGTTAAAAATGTTAATAGAATCATTTGATGTTCAGTCCCTTTGTGCTCAGCTATTTAGATGTCCTACGAAGTTCATAGACAGAAGCTGATCTTCAGAACTTTACTGAAGATCTGGCTGGAGTAGTCTGTGGAGCTGAACGATCTTAGCGATTTTGAGTTGTTGTGGTTATAGACTTTTGAGGAAACTGCTATTGAAGAAGTCTGCAAGGCTGGATCATCTGGGCCACTCATCTTCTTTGGTGTCTGATCTGTTTTCTGCTGAGGTTTCCGTTGTCCAGTTGTCCCTGTATTCCTTGAATGGATGCTTTAAATCTCCTGGAAAGATAAGAACAGAGCCCTGCCCTAATCCTAACTCTGGGACAATTACCTTTTTTTGGGGGGGTCAGGTAATATTTTTCCTGGAGCAAATTTGGTTTTTTGATAATATATAAAGTATTACCTTTCAATCCGGATTAAAGAAGAAATTATTTTGATATTTTGGAGCTAAACAAACCTTTAGTGTATATATTTTGAGATATCAAAGGACAGTTTGTTTGAATTGCAGCCTGCCTTTTGTAAGTAGCTTTTAAACTTAAATCTTTCCAAATCCTATGTGCCTGTCTCTGCATTCTAAATTTTGGGATCAAAGACATGTGGTTTCCAACTGATGGGATTAAAGATGTGCTCCTCCACTCCTGGATCAAAGTTTTTCTCTGTTTAGAGCTTGTTTTGTATCAGGTGGCCTTGAGCTCTGAGATCTGCCTGTTTCTGTCTCTAGTGTGTTGGGATTAAGGGTGTATTCTTCCCCAATGATGTGACTAAGGGTGTGCACTATCACCACCCTGTTTCTTGTAACTCTAGAATTTATAAGACAACTAACTCTATAGTGATCCTCCTGTCTCTGCTGGAGGTAAAGGCATGGGCTAACACCATGCATTATTTTACCTTAGCTCTAAGTTTTTTCAACTCTTGGTTGGAGGTTTGTAAAACCAGGTTGAACAGCTGTCACCTTTAATTTATTTACAGTGTTTTAAACCTGTTACCTGCTTTTTAATGCCAAACCATGGAGTTACAAGTTTTAATCTGGCAGAGAAAAAGATGTTTTTATATTCAACATATCAGAGCACATACAGGATTACCTGGACCATTAAGTGAGGGTAATAATAAAGTTGATCAATGGACCAGGATGGAATGCATTTTTTGGAGCTCATTCCTGGATCAAGCCAGACAGTTTCACCAATTATTTCATGTAAATGCAAAAACTCTACAGCAGAAATTCCATTTGTCTAGAGCAGATGCTAGACAAGTAGTTTTGGACTGTCCTCAGTGTGTGATTCATCATCATCCTCCCAGTGTGGGAGTGAACCCTAGAGGGTTGATGCCACTCAAAATCTGGCAAATGGACGTTACCCACATTTCAGAATTTGGAACCTTAAAATATAATCATGTATCTGTGGATACCTGCTCAGGTATCATACATGCTACACCTATGAGTGGAGAAAAGGCTCGCAATGTCATAGGACATTGCTTAGAAGCCTGGGCTGCATGGGGAAAACCACAGCAGCTGAAAATGGACAATGAAACAGCCTATACGGCTCAGTCCTTTGTCTCCTTCTGCAACTAGATGGAGGTACAGCTTAATCATGGATTACCATACAATCCTCAAGGACAAGGAATTGTGGAGTGTGCTCATCGCACCTTGAAAAAATGCTTACAAAAACAAAAAGGGGGAATAGGCCAAGGCCGTACCCCCAAGGAGAGAATGTCTTTAGCCTTATTTACTTTAAATTTTTTCAATTTGGATGCTCAAGGCCGCTCAGCAGTGGACAGACATCAGGATTCCCCTGGTTCACCTAAAAGCATGGTGAAGTGGAAGGACATTCTGACAGGCTCTTGGCGGGGGCCTGACCCCGTGCTAACATGGGCGAGAGGGTCTGTTTGTGTTTTTCCTCAGGATCAACAAGATCCAGTGTGGGTGCCTGAACGCCTTGTGAGGAAGATTCATCATGAAGACCTTCCTAAGGATCCTGGTGATAGTAGCAGTGAGTATGTCAGGAGCGCAGAGCAGTTTGGGTTCAACAAGATTATTTTTCCTTTAGCCCCATGATTAGTAATATAGTGAATAAGTCTTGTACAGGAATGCTTGATATATCTACTAGGGATCCTCAGCAGACTGCCACCAATCCTTTTGATTTGTGGCTTTTGTGTGGAGTAAATGGAAGTTGCATGGACTTGGGACCTGTCATTATGCTTGGGGGAGGAATTTATCAAAGAGGTAATTTTTCCCTAGGGTCTGCTACCAGATTGGATTTCTCTAGTGGTAGTGGCTCTGGTACTTGGAATTCTTTGTTTCATTCTTACCGCAACAAGAACTTTTCAGCTTCGCCAGTATGTCTCTTGCCTCCTTTACTGTGGATTGTAAGTAATGGGAGTGCATCCTTAGGTGAAGAAAAGTTAGTATGCACTCCAGGCACATGTTTTTATGCCCTATGCTGGAATGCCACAGCCTTTCCTGTGGCTGTGGTAACTAGAATGCCTCGATATGTACCAGTTCCTGTAGAGGCTCCTAATACCATGATGCTATTCAGGTTTAAAAGAGATTTTGGCATCACTGCAGCTATTGTTACTGCTATCACTGTTGCTGCTGTGGGAGCTACTGCCTCAGCTATTGCTTTGTCTAGTTCTATACAGACTGCCAATACCCTGAGTAACATCTCAGCCATTGTGGCACAGGCATTGGATACTCAGACCTCTATGAATTCTCATCTCAAAGGAGGTCTTATGATAGTTAATCAATGCATAGATTTAATACAAGCACAGATTGATTCTCTTTGGCAACTAGCACAATTGGGGTGTGAGTGGAAATTGCAAGGTTTGTGTGTTACTTCCGTACAATATCAAAATTATACAAAGGCTGCTAATTTTTCTAGACAATTGTCAAAGTTCCTCTTACAGGATTGGTCGGCTGAAATTGAAAATTTGATGAGAGAGCTGAGAGCGACAATCATCCACATCAACTCCACTCGGGTGGATTTGAGCCTGGCCACTGGTTTGACTTCCTGGATACAGACGGCTATGGATCATCTTAAGGAGTGGGCGGGCGTAGGCTCTTTGGCGATACTAATGATACTAGCCTCTCTGGTTTGCCTATGGTGCATCTACAAAATGAGAGCCACACAAAAGCGTAATGTAGCCATGATTATACAAGCCCTTGTCGCCATTGAGGTGGGCCAGTCCCCTCAGGCATGGCTTGCTGCCGTGAAGTAAATCTTCACTAAGCATAGTCCCTGCCCACTGAGGTATTCGTTCCACGGATATTAGGGTCTGGCAAGTCAGTGACGGAGTTGACGGGTAAGTCTCGGCCACCTAAGACAGGGCAGTCCCGAGTGGGGAGGCTGACCCAGAGACGGGTAAGAGTTTGAGCACCGCCCTCCTACAGGCTCAGGCCCACCGTGAGATCCCCAGATAGAGGGATTATGAAGCCTTTCCAGGGACTTTTGCCAACTTTAGAAAAAATAAAAAAGGAGGAACTGTAGAGAGCTGTGAAGTGCTGCGCCCTAAAGATGGCGCTGGTCTCCGCCTTCCACCAGCCCGACGGTGAGCGCTCTTTATGATAATAAGTTCATATTTGGCAAAGACCGCTGATCTGGCTTGCTTCCGCATACGTAGACCTCTAAGATAGCACCACTTGGCTTTACTTGACTGGCTGTTTAATTAGTATTTAGCCTGTGGGTTGGGTCTGCCCCATTATTCGGAAGACTGTTTTCAAGGGACCTGAATAAACTGCTGGAGAAGAGTTTTGCAAGTTGCGTCATTCCTTGCTGGACAAGGGGGGACGCGACAGCTGACCAGTAACTGGGGGATCAAGCTGGCAGGCACTGAGCTTCCCTGAGCCCAAGCATACTGTGGACAGGATATAGACTACATATTGGAACTCCGCCCCCCCCCCCACCTGCCTGGTCCCTCAGCTGGGCTCTCCACTGTGTACTCATGGTATAGCATCTATGTTTCAGTCCAGAGCAGTGAAGTAGTTCTGGACCACTATGGGCAGTTGGAGAAACCAGGATGCACAGATTCACAGAGTTTCAATCTAAAAAAAGTTTGCACCCACAACATCCAAGAAATCAAGGACTCAATTAAAAGATGGAACCTAAGAATTATAGGCATAGATGAAAGAGAAGACTCCCGACTCCTAGATCCAGGAAACATCTCCAACAAAATCATAGAAGAAAACTTCCCAAAGCTAAAGAAAGAGGTGCCAATAAAATTTCAAGAGTCATACAGAAATCCAAACAGAGTAAACTAGAAAAGAAATTCCTGTTGCCAAATAATAGTTGAAACTCCAAATGTATAGACAAAGGAAGAATATTAAAAGCTGTAAGAGAAAAAGGTCAAGTAATGTATAATGGCAGAATTACAACCGACTTCTCCTCAGAAACTTTAAGAGTAAGAAGGGCCAGGGCAGATGTGCTACAAGTCCTAACAGAATATAAGTGTCAGCCCAGACTACTATACCCAGCAAAACACTCTATCAACATAGACAGAGAAAACAAGATATTCCATGACAAAGTGAAATTTAAATAGTATCTATCCAGATCGAGCTCTAAGATCCTAGAAGGATATTCCAACCCAGAGAAGATAACTACACACAAAAATTCCACTGCAGCTAAACCAAAACAAACACACAACCACCACCTACATCAAAATAACAGGAAATAGCAACTTATGGTCATTAATACCCCTCAACATCAATGGGCTCAACTCCCCAATAAAAAGACACAGGCTTACAGAATGGATCCATAAACAAGACCCATCATTTTGCTGCATAAAAGAAACACATTTCATTAACAAAGATATAATCTACCTGAGAATAAAGGGCTAGGAAAAATTGTTCCAAGTATATGGTCCCAGGAAGGAAGCTGGAGTAACCATCCCAATAACAAATAAAATAGACTTTCAACTAAAATTAATCAAAAAAGATAGGGAAGAGCACTACATACTCATTAAAGGAAAAATTCATCAAGATGACATCTCAATACTGAATATCTATGCCCCAAATACAAGGGCACCAACATTTGTAAAAGAAACCCTTCAAAAGCTTAAAACTCACATTGATCCACACACATTAGTAGTGGGAGACTTCAACACCCGACTCACAACATAACATAATAAAAATGGCCGTCCTATGAAAAACAATATACAGATTCAATGCAATTCCTATCAAAATACCACCACAATTCTTCATAGACCCGGAAAAAGCAATTCTCAACTTCACATGGAATAACAAAAACCCAGAATAGCTAAATCAATCCTGTACAATAAAAAAACATCTGGAGGTATCACAATCCCAGATTTCAAGCTGTACTACAGAGAAATAGTAATAAAAACAGCATGGCACTGGTATATAAATAGACCAGTTGATCAATGGAATCAAATTGAAGACCCAGAAATGAACCCACACACCTATGGTCTCTTAATTTTTGACAAAGAAACCAATACCATACAATGGAAAAAAAGACAGCATCTTCAACAAATGGTGCTGGTGTAACTGGATGTCAGCATGTAAAAGCATGCAAATTGACCCATACTTATCACTTTGCACAAAACTTAGGTCCAAGTGAATCAAAGACCTTAACATAAACCCTGACACACTAAATCTAATAGAAGAGAAAGTGGGGAAATGCTTTCAACTCATTGGAACAGTTGAGAACTTCCTGAACAGAACACCAATAGCTCAGGCTCTAAGACCAACATAAATGAGACCTCATGAAACTGAAAAGCTTCTGTAATGCAAAGGACACTGTCATTAGAACAAAATGGCAACCGACAGATTGGGAAAAGATCTTTACCAATTTCACATATGACAGAAGGCTAATATCCATAATTTATAAAGAACTCAAGAAATTAAACACCAAGAAACCAAATAATCCAATCAAAAAATGTGGAACAGAATTAAATCAAGAATTCACAATAGGAATAAAATGGCCCATGGGAGATCTTTCCATCTTCTGATTTCCTCTTTAATTTATTTTTCAAGGATTTGAACTTCTTCTCATATAGGTCTTTCACTTGCTTGGTTAGAATTACTCCATGTATTTTATATTGTTTGTGGCTCTTGTGAAGGGTGTTGTTTCCCTAATTTCTTTATCAGCCCATTTATCTTTTGTATAAAGAAGGGCTTCTGATTTTTTTGCTTGATTTTGACTGTGAGACAATTGAAGAAATGCTCAACATCCTTAATCATCAGAAAACACAACCCAAGATGACGCTGACATTCCATCTCACACCTGCCAGAATGGCTAAGATCAAAACCTCAAATGACAGCACATGCTGGCAAGGTTGTGGAGAAAGGGAAACACTCCTCCATTGCTGGTGGGAATGAAAACTTGTACAACCACTATGGAAATCAATCTGGCGATATTTTAGAAAACTTGGAATAGCTCTACCTCAAGACCCAGCCATACCACTTCTGGGCATACATCCAAAGGATTCCTCACCAAACCATAAGGACATCTCCTCAACTATGTTCATAGCAGCCTTATTTGTAATAGGCAGAAACTGGAAACAACCCACAATGCCTTCTACTGATGAATGGATAAAAAAGCTGTGGTACATTTACACAATGGAATACTACTCATCTATCAGAAACAAGGAAATCATGCAATTTGCAGCCAATTGGATGGAACTAGCAAAGGTCATCCTGAGTGAGCTAACACAGACTCAGAAAGATGAACTTGGCATCTATTCATTTATAATTGGATTTTAGCAATATAGTACAGGATAACTATCCTACAACCAACTATCCTACACCAAATGGAACAGCAACATAGAGTTTGTTACTTGTCAGTGGGACACTTTGTCCTAGTGATGTTGCCACGTAGGCCCCCAGTGCAAGAGGAAGCTCTTAGCTCTCATATGACTGCTGAACTGAGAGGGGCTAATATGTAGGGATACCCTACTCTGGATGAGTAGGATAGGTGGGAGAGTGGGTAAAGGGTGGGAGGGCGGCACTGGGAAGGGTGAAGTGAGGGGACACTGATGGAGATGTAACTTGACATAGTAAATGACCATAAAAAATAGATGTTAACATGGATAATTTGGGCAATACATGGTTAGCCATTATCTTTCACACTCTTGTCAACATATATTCATGCTTGCTTCACACAAAACTGCAAGTTTAGGGTAATCCAGGAAGGGGAAAAGCTTCAACATCTCTTTCTCCTGGCTTGTTCTCATGTTGTGAGCCTCATGGATGCTTGTGATGTAGCTGGAATAACGATTTAGTGGAGTGGGGCCTTCTTTCTCCACCACAAACACAATGTATTTACTCTGGGATTAGAGTTTCAAAGGGCTTCAATTACTTTAAACAATTGGGCTGAGACCTTACTTAATTCATTATCAGTAGACAAGTCTTAAACCAGCATCTCTTACATAAATGCAAATTGAGCATTGTTGAAATTGACTACAAGTATACTTCATCCTATTTTACATCTAATAGGAACAATGAGAACTCTTTCCTCCTGTTAGGCTCTTCTATTGCTTATGTAAAATATCTGTGAACAGCCCATCTAAATCTAACTATCTAATCTAAGAAAATAGTGGTTTCCTTTACTACTTTAGAAAGGGCAGTTTCAGTTTTCATGGACTGAGATTCCCCAAAATGTTAAAGGGGAGCTTTAAAATAACAGAATATTTGCACATACACACATATGGCCACACATATGTTCATGTGTAGGAATCTTGGCTATTGTTTCCAGCATTGCCAATTTTCTTGAAAAGGTCTCCAATGAGAGAGATATAAAGATACATATTGGTATATGCTTTTTGTAAATACCATGTGTTTAACCATATGATGCATGTTTATGTGCATTGTATATATATATATGTTCATTATTTTGTGAATAAAATAAGGACTTCACCATGATAAACTATAGAGTATGATATTAAGTAATAATGAATGTCACAGTTAAAGAGGTCCTAAGGCCAGGAAAATGAAGATTAGACTCCTGTGACTTGCTGTGCTTACTCTCTTTGTGTACATCTTCCTTAGGAAAAATATGATGTACAAAGAGCTTTATTGTTTAGCACATGCCCATAATTACAGTGGGACAAACTTCTTTGTCAGATATGTTATTGAATGTCCCCTAGAATCTCATACCTCTGATATCATCCATACAGAATGAATGGCATGCCCATGTTCAGTCTTAGCTAGTGTCAATTTCACTTAGAGCTCAAGTGAAGGCAGAGAAATTTCTTCCATAGCTGCTCTTTTACCTAAGTACCTGATTGTCTTAGTTTTTTTTCTATGCTGATCCAAATTCAAAGTTCAAGATAAAGACTCTTATAAAGACAAATATGAGAAGTGGCAGACAAGTAGTGTGCCTTTTGTTGTCACAGATAAAATCTGTCTTGTTTTCTCTTTAAGAACATTACACAGTATTTTATTATTATTACTATCTTTACCACATTTGACAATAACATTTTTACCCAATGGGGAAAATATACTTTTTTATTATCCTTGGAGAGGATGAAACCAAGTGCAGCTTACCACCTCATGATGTCACTTTCCTGTGCCACTGAAACAAATGAATGATTCTTTATGATTGCAGAGGAGGTGGGCACATTTGGTGTCTCAAAGATTATTTGATGAAGAATTACTAAAAAACCAAACAGTTAAATTCCTCAGTTGTCTTGGATATATGAACATCTCCTCAAACTCCTAGATTTCCTTCAATGTGGATAATTACACTGATGGCTGGCCTGAGAAATGAGTTTTGTATTATTCTGTTAATTGTGGTTGTAGAAAAGCATCCTTGCCCATTATTCGTGCCTTGAAAACCTTTCATAAATAGAATATTTCTAATGTATATTAGATAGGATGGAGTCATTTTCTCAGAAGGTCATTGACATATCTGTTCTTTTCTCCTGTTCTCCTAATGTAAAGAACTTAAGATGTAAATTTTGCTTTGGTTTTGTTTTGCTGGATGTGTACCATTACATACTTAGCAGTCTACTGACAACCAAGTAGGAAAACAATTTATTGGCTTATGGGTTCTGGTTTGATAGCATTTTTTGTTAGACTGTGTCAAACAAAAATAATTGCTAATAGCTGATGAAGGGAAAGGGTTGTGGGGGAAAGAAGGAACACAGGGAGAGAGGGAAGGAGGGAGAGAAAGAGGGAGGGAGGGAGAGAGAAAGAATACCACTGAGGTTCTTCAAAAAAGGCATAGAGAAAAATTTAAAACTTGCTTAAATATACATATTATACATGCATACACACACAGATATATATATATATATATATATATATATATATATATATATA
>CAJQZJ010025274.1:0-13386 GCA_907164525.1 Lophiomys imhausi | reverse complement strand
CGGTATTGATCTTTGTATATTGATACAAAATTAAGATTATAGTTGGCCACAATGGTATTGACCCTTGCATATGGACGTAATATTAAGATTATATTGGGCTACATAGGCATTGATCTTGGTATATTGATACATAATTAAGAGTATATTTAACCACAATTGAATAGATCTTTGTATATTGATACAAATTTAAAGGTAACGCTTCCTAATGGTATCATACCTAGAGATACTTAAAAATAAAATGTGAAGCTCTGACCTCTTGATACCAACCGTCTAAAACGGTCTAGGATAGTTAAAACAAACTCCTAGTCATGTAAACATGTCACTTTGTTAGCTACTATGACAGTCTATCACAGATATTCTCTAAACTACCCAGTAATCAAGTTGCTAAGAGACAAGAAACATTTGCTTATCTAAATATAAGAGATGGATAGGGCATCTTCAAAAACCCCAAGAGATCTGCAGAATATGGCATTCAAAGATGTTATCTTAAATCAAGATTTTTTTTTGATATCGAGACATATCAGCACCTGACAGCACCCCCTATTCTACTCCAAGTAGAAGATAAGCATCGAAGAACCTCCACTGTAAGATGGTTGAAATAGTGGCAAGCCTTTCTCTTGGCATGAAAAAACCCCTTGCACCAACTCAGACAGACTGCTGTCCAAAAAGGACAAAACTTGGTAGCAGGAAAGTCGACAGCCTAACTCTGCCAAGACATGGTAGGTAAGTCCTTCATAATCCCTGCTCTACAACAAATGTCTGTCAGAGAAACAGGACCCAAAGGCTGAAGACTGATGCTGGAATGTATGGAGAGAAAATGGGAACTGTCCAGGCAGTCATTGGTATGTTCTTTCTTAGTTTTGGAAGCTGCAGGCCCTGCACTTCCTATATAAGCAAATATATTTATCCCTCTCAGGTCTCTGAGGTGGTTGAAGAATAGACAGCTAGAGTCTCATAGTTAAATTTTGAATTGTTTAGGAATCAAGAGGGTGTTATAGATCTAAGAAGATACTGTTAAAAGTGTGTTGCAAGATAGTATGAATGTTGAGTCACATATAAACCTTTAAACTCATGGAGTTGGTTAGATAGTAGAATGTTAAAGTCAGGGGCCAAATATGTATAAACTGGACATTGGGAAGGTATACTGGGCCAATTTACTCTCATAAATGTGGCATATTTATATCTATTGTTTTGTATAATACTTACTGTTATAAGAGAAGGAACCATCTGTTGGACTGAAAGGGGATACTTCTGGGGGGAAGAGGGTGGAAGGGCGGGATAGGAAGGGGGAATAGGGAGGGGTTTGTTACTGAGATGTAACTTGAAGAAAAAAAAATAAAGTATTTTAATAAAAAAGAATTTGATATTGTTCTTCAACAAATTATTCCTACCTGCATATACACATTTTCTCCCAGAAAACAATGATGTGGATATACCTAGAGAGAAAACTTATATTAATAATGCATTTTGGAGAATGAATGATAGGTGCTAAAAATGGCAGAGGTCAAGGGATGGCAGGTGGGTGATAGGCAACAGTTTTCTTCCCTGGTTTCTGTTTTATAAAAAAAGAATTATCATGGAGCTAGCGCTCTGTGTTAAGAGTACCTCTTGCTCTCCCAAAAGACCTGGGTTCAGATCTCAGCACCCACATGATCACTAGCAACTATCTGTAACTCTAGTTCTAGGATATTCACCACCCTTTTCTGGCCTCTACAGGCACTGTTTGCATATGACACACAGACATGCAGGCAGGCAAATCACTCACACACATAAAATAACATTTTTTAATTTTACGAGAACATCAAACAGAACCAAAAAAAACAGTTTATTTGAATCCACTGTTGAATTATGAAATTTTTAAACTAATAAGGCAAGACCTTTATGTCTGCTTGATATTTCTTTTAAACATTAAATATTCTTTATCCAAAAACAAATAAACTCAGGTCTAATACATATAGAAACCTTTCCCTGGGGTGGCCAAAAATCAGCTTTAAAACACAATTGGAAACATGTCTGTCATCATCTCTCAGTTGTAAAACACTGGTTCACTCTCAGAAGATTTAAACTTGTCTTAGCAAATAGAAGGTGGTTTTCTACTCCTTATTACAAGGAGTTGCACCAGAAGTACTTGCCAGCCTAGCCAGGGGTTTTCTGGTGTCTGCCCAGTGGGACCTGAAGTTGCCTGGCCAGAGATTTTCTCAGGACAGGAGAGAGTGCCAGAGAAGAAAGAATTGGCAAGATGCCAGCATCAGAACTGGGAAATTCCTGGAGCCAAGATTAAGGGGCCTGTGCAGACCCAAGTTACACCCACACTAATCTAACATATGGCTTCTGCAACAACACTATCTATTTTGAAAGTCAACACACAAAACTTGTCATGCGCCAAAGTCTATGAATATCAGGTCCAAAGCCAACTACATATACTAGCAAAGGTAAAGTTGAACTTGACCCAAAGTGGCAAACAGTAAGAACAACCATCCCACCATTCCAGAAAATACTGCATGGCAACCACAGCTAGAAGACAAAGCCACTGTGTGTGGCTGTCACTTCAACCTCATTGCTCTGGTTGTCCCATCAAGCCAAGGTAAGAGGACAGCTGTGACCATGGTATTTGTTTGTAGGACTTTGACAGCAACAGGACACATGTGAACAAGGAGTAATAGAAAGTGACATTCCTTATGTCATGTCAATTTTAAAATCCAGATAGACGGAGATATAGATGTCAGCTTGCAGGACAGGCAGGCTTCGTTGCCCATGGACACCACACTGCCAGCACCTGTCCACTCAGCAGGTTGTGTGCCTCGGAGTGAAGAGGGACACATGATCTCCTCTCCGGCCTCGCCACCCCAGGCTGCAGCAGCCACAAAGGGGGTACCTCCCCCCAGTCTGTGTCAGCACATGGAGATCAGTCAGGAGAGACCACTTATAATTATCTATGCAGATGGTCACTTCATTACCATAGCTTCCAAGCAGCCAGTTCTGGGGTGTGGATCCCTCTTTCCCATTTTCCTAAGCAAGTCTTCGGGAAGTCAGGCAACATACTTCAAAAAAGTAGAGGCCTGCCTGGAAGAGAATCTCTTCTTTTAGGAAACCTTGCAAGAATGATGACTTCCTGGGCAGGGGGTGATGTGAGAGTCAGACACAGAGCTGCACCTGTTCTAAATGAGGCTATCAGAGTGTGTGGAAATCCTACAGAAGCTGGTAGGCTTCGAATCTCCCCTTTCCAGTAGTGAAAGTCAGGCAAGAGTCTCACCTCTTCTGGAATAAAGAGAAGAAAGAGAATAGGGAACCGCCAGAGGATCTGGGACTAGAAAGCTGAACGTGAGAAGCGATTTATAAGGAAGTGCATGTCTATAATCCCAAGGCAAAATCAGAAGGATCATGGGTTCAAGGCCAGCCTGGGCTACTTAGATAGATTCAAGGGCATGTAGACTAACTGCAGAATGTCTGCCTAGCATGTGCCGTATAAACCCCACTGATACAATCTGCCCCAAAATGCCAGCACAAATGGGCAAAGGCTCATGGCCATCCTCAGCTACAAGCCAAGTTCCAGGCCAGCCAGGAACATATGAGATCTTGCTCAAATCAGTCACTCATCAATGCATTTCGTGGTGCAGGCCCATCTACTTGGGAAGCTGGAATAGAAAGATTACAAATTCAAATCCAGCCTGGACCACTTGGCAAAACCTTATCTCAAAAGAAAATATTTTTTAAAGGCTAGAGATATAATTTTGTGACAAAGTGCTTGCCCAGCATGTGCAAACTCCTGCCTTCAAACTCTAACACCAAGAATAAATAAAATAATTAACTAATTAATTTTAAAACAAAAAATATATATAAAGTCCAGTGGGTTTCCAAGCATTTTTTAGTAAGAGCTCGTTTTGGAGAAATCACATTTTCAAGTAAATGATAATGTATAGAACAAAATGTTTTTGAAGGAGAGTTAGAAGTCCCTCTGCTTAGCTCTGCCCCTTTGTCTCATGATGCTACTGGAGAGTTGAATAACAGTTCCTAAGTGTTTCTAGGAGACAATGTGGGAGACTGATTAGTTTGAGGATCACACTGTGGATCCAAGGTCAACTGAGAACTTCTATGTCACACTAGAATAGAAAGGGGCTGCATACTTGGCTCAGCCTGCAGAATACTAAAGCAGCATTCAGAAAGTCCCTGAGTTTTCTTCCCAGTACCACATAAATTTAATGTGGTAGCAAACACCTGTGATCTCAGCACAAGAGAGGTAGAGCCAGGAGGATCAAAAGTTCAAGGTTATCCTTGGCTATGTAGGGTGTTTGAGGCCAACCTAGGTCATATGCTGTACAAACACGAGAGCCTGAATTCAATCCTTAGTCCTTGTGTATAAACTAAATAAAAGTTTTTTAAAAGCCAGTGCATGTTGATGGCATAATTATAACCACAGCACTGTGGAAGTGTAGACAGAGAAATCCTTGTTATTTCCTGCCAACCTAGCCTACTCAGAAAGCCCCATACTCCTATTAAAATATATATATTAAATATATATATATATATATATATTGTGATGGCTCTTGAGGGTGACCTCTGACTACCAGACAAACTCACATACCAGAGCACACACATCCTCATATCATATAGAAACAACAAAAAAGACATTTGTCACCCTCTCTGCTCCAGCTGATCCCACACTCTGAGTTAGTGAGGGAATGTTCTTGGGAAGAGGATATTTGCTTCACTGTCAGCCCCAAGTTCTCTCTGATATAAAACAGAATCACCCTAGACAGATTACATCGCAGGAATCATGCAATACAACCCCCACAGCTCCCCCAAGAAGAACTCTGAACGGACCGTCAGCCCAGCGTTCCACACCACTAGTACCAGGGCACACGACCACACCATTCCATGCTGCGTGTCTCATGGTGAGCTGAGCCCCCTCTTTGCAGGAAAGGACTGAGGAGGCAAGAACTTGAGGTTCATCCATGCAGACAGACCATCTGCAATAATACAGGGCCCTCTACCCTCCACTCCCCACCTCCACAGAGGTTTTCTGCCTGAATTAAGTAGATAATCACACTTTGTCTGATCTCTATGGAAAGTGCAAAGAAAATTATCTCATTGGAAAAAGAAAATTTGTCACGATTCTTGATAGTTCTTTTGTTCACCTTAATTTTTTTTTTTTTTTATGAAACCTTGCATTATTCTGGAAAGGGGCAGCAAGCTGGAGAGCATGGGCTCATCTCATTGTCCACGGCCTATTAAGAGGAGACATGCTTCTGCCACATTCATTTAATGTTTCATTCAGGCTTTCTGCTCCATGAAGCCTCCATGTGTCTTTTCAGTAGTCAACATTCATGTCTTTTTAAAACCACAGTAAATCTCTTTGATTGGGACTTGAGGCGGGGATCATTCCACTTGTCTTAGCAAACTGTCTTATTCCTTGTGTGCCAGGCTGTCCCTGGCTTGTCCAGAACTACACCTCAACATGGGCCAGGATGCCAGAGCAGAAGGTGGCCAGCAGAGCCTTCGGACAGGACAGACTGGCTTGGGCTCTCCCACGACTAGACTCCCAGGGATGACAGACAGCAGAACACCAAGTGATTACTGCACAAGAAACGAAAAGGGAAGGCTGTTTCTCTTCTGCAGAGCCAGGCAGCAGCCTGAACACAGACCAATTAATTCCAAGGGGGAAGAAACAGCAGTGCATATGTTCCCTGTGCGTGTTCTTACACAGCATCTTGCAAATGTCAGAGAAAATATTTCTGCTGGGGAACTTTTTAGAAGAAGGGTGTTTTTCCTGCTATGTTCATCTTTTTTACATTTGTCATTTTTTTGAAACTTAGTTCTTCCCAGAAGTCCTCCTGCCATAGCCTACTGGGTTCTGAGATTACAAGCATGCCCCTATGCCTGGCTGACTGGATTCTCCTCCTCCTCATCCTCTTCCTCTTTCTTTTCTCCTTCTTCTTCACTTCTCCACCCTTCATAAGTTACTGGACACCTGCTAGCATATCTGTACATGGATTTTTACTGTCATTCTTTCATCAACTGACTCATCAACCAACTAAGTCCTAAAGCGTTATTGTAAGGACCCTTTGACAGGTGCCAGGGATACAGAGAACAAAGATTTCTGAGATGTAGTCCTTAAGACACAAGAGATGGCTCAGCTGAGTGCATACTGGTCTCAGTTTGATTATCAGTCCCCATTTCAGGTGGCTCACAGCAGCCAGTAACTCCAGCTCCAAGGAACCTGGCACCCTCTTCTGGACTCCATTGAGTACCCACATTCACATGTATACATTCGCCCTTCCCCCAACACATATACACATAATTTAAAATAAAAATGAATCTTTAGGCCGGCCGATAGTTTTGCATGCCTTTAATCCCAACCCTCAGGAGGTAGAGGCAGGTGAATCTCTGAGGCCAGCTTGTTCTACAAAGTGAGTTCTAGGACAGCCAGCACTACACAGAGAAATGCTGTCTCCGGAAAAAAAAAAAAAAAAAAAAAAAAAAACCTTTAGAAAAGGATGTAATCTGCTTGCAGGAGGTCAAGGGTTATCTTTGATGGGTGACTGCTTGCTCATTGCTGAGCTCTGCCTATGATCTCTTGGACCACTGTCCTATTCATCATCATTTAACAACCCTGGACAGGAAATAGTAAGATAATGTTCTCTCTGATTTCAATGTCAAAATTATTTCCAGGTCACCATTGACTACAATGTAAGCGGACAAGGAATGTGTTCTGAAAGTGATACACGAGAAATCTATACTCTAGCACTATCATTCCTATATGCAGAAGACAATAGTTTCCATCTTTTTACTGCTCCTTCCATTAAAGAGGGACCAATGACGAAGAAAAGAGTTGGGCCATTCGGCAAAGGGTTAGACATCATCACCATATGAACCAGAATCCCACTCCTAGGAGAGTGTCCAAAGAAGGAAAATTCTTCGTACAGAAATCTGTATATGACTATCCATAGTAGCATTACCCAGAATAGCTTGTAAGAGGAAACAAACTAAGTGCCCATCAAATGAGGTATGGGCATATAAATCACGGTGTGGCATGTTAAGGAATATTGTTCTGCCAAGAAAGGGACAGCATTGATATACTGTACAATCTGAAAGGATCTAAGGTAAGAAAGCCAGTTTCAAAAGACAACAGGCCACATGACTCACTGAAGGGCGCTTGATGACCGCTGTTTCAGACACTATCAAATTGCCTTTGGAAGACCCAGCTTTGCTAAGTGGGCAGTGTACAGAGTGCCGAAGCAGGGGAGGTTGTGCCCTTCAGCACAGGCTCTCCTCTCCTGAGCTGATTCTGGGCTATCAGCCCAGTCACTTTCTTATGCATTTTGTTAGTTTGTTTTTGAAACAGAGTTTCATGTGTTCCAGGCTAGCCTCAGACTCCTGATCTTCCTGCCGTCCTCTCCTGAGAGCTGGAGTTGGAGGTTTGCAGCACCGTAAACAATTCTGGACGTCCACTCTCTTGCATTTCTTGGCATTCCTTTGAACAGGTTAGTTCTCCAAGCTTTCTGTCTCAAATTAAAGAATAGAGGAAAGAGTTCATAGAATTTTTTTTTCCTCTCAAACAAATGGCAAAGGCCTACTTGGTCTTCAGTAAAATTTGAGTTGACAGCCACTGAATGTGAATGCCAAATTGGTACCACTTGATCAATCCCTTCCAAGATGGACCACTGCAGACCTGGAACCCTCCCTCCAAAGACTCACAATTTATGTTACATATATGTCATACCCTCCAGAGGGCTGAATCCCCTACCATCACCATCCCCCACACTCCCAGAGGGGAGCCAGTGCTTCCATGCATAAGGCTGTAAATCTTACTGTCATTTAGTGCAGGAGTTCTTATTGATAAGGGAGAAAGGTGAACCTAGGACCTGATGATCCCCAGCCACAAATCAATAGAAGTCCCTTCTCTCCTATCCACTGACCAGGGCTCTCTGCAGCCAAGGACATTGATTCTGTAGCGCTGCCTGTAAGGATCACATACTTACTAGATCTAGGGAAATGATCAGTCAGTAAGGCAGAAACAGATTGGTCCCCAGTGCTCTCTGGCCAGCCAGTCTAGCTTACTTGATTAGTTTCTGGCCAATAAAAGACAGTCTCAAAAACAAAACAAAACAAACAAACAAAAAACCAGATTGACGACCCCTGAGGAGTGATACCCACAGCAGTTATCCTCTGCCCTCCATATACATACATGCATGGACATGCATGCACACATGCACACACACACACACACACACACACACACACACACATGTGCACCTGCATAGAGATGCACACACACACACAAACAAGAAGATGGTCAACTCAATCTAGCTTATTAAAGAAGAAAACATGTGGTGTGGTGGGGAGATGGATAAATTACTTGTCATTCAAGCATTATTTCAGCTCTTTGGAAACGGCATAAAGTCAGACACAATTGGGCACATAAATGTAATGTTTGTGCCTTTGCTGGAAGATGGGAAACAGAGACAGGAGAACATGGAAGCTCGTGGGCCCTCTAATCTGGCATATAGAGCAATGAACAACAAGAGATCCTGCCTTCAATAAGATGCAAAGGTGAGGTCTGACACCCGAGGTTGTTCTCTGACCTCCACGTACACACGTACCACACATGAACCCACACTCACATAAGCATCACACATCCTACACATATATACCACCTGAGATACACATGCACACAGAGCCAGGGGAGACTAGCTCAAAGAAGTAGACCTTAGGCAGATCTCTATCAGAACTTCAGAAATGCCACCAAAGATTGGCTGGTTTTTCTCTGGCTGCTGACTCTGCTCTCCTTTATAAGTGTACCCTGCTGAAGGCCACTTGCTCACCACAGAGCTCACACCCTCTTACTTTCAAGGCCACTGGAAAAGAGCCAATTTGGACTCTCTTCCGAAGTCCAGCAAAGGAGAACTGTGTTCAATTCCTCAAACTGGTTCAAATGAGATCTTTCTCTCTCCATAGAAATACAGCTGCATTTTGTGTTCTGTGGTGCTAGACTAAACAGCAGAGCATCATTAAGCCTGAGAGGTAATCTGTCCACCCTTTGACCTAAACTCATTAACAGAGACCCCAACACAGAATCAATCTTCTAAAAATTGACCCCCACCCAGCTCAGACACCAAAACGCCACTCGTGGGGAAACAATGAAAACTATGAGTGTCCTTTACTGGGTCTGTACGATATTTTCTCCAGACCAAGTGATTACTCTCTAGAGGTCTGCACTGCTAATTACACTGCACACTTTGAGGCTGTGAAACTAATCTAGCAGGAAAGCCAGAGAAGCCTCCGGCTTTCTGTGATGATTCTTCAAAACCAGAAGGTGTGGCCTGTCGCTCCCCAACAAAAGGCAACTGCTGGAAGACATGCTGTTTTTATAGAATCATTGGCTCTACAAATAACTGTGTGTCCATCAGTGTCAGACGTGGAAACACAAAATAGGACAACCTGGATACTCGCTATTAGCAACAGCCTTCACCCCAACCTCTCTAGCCATTCCCATGCCCTACTAATACCCTCCTGCTGCCTCCAGAAGATAAGTCCCTCTCCTGGAAACATTTCACCATTGTTACTAAGTGGGAAGACATTCACAGCATGATTTGGACATCCATATGTTTGACTTTCCTGGGAGATCTACACTTTCCCATTCCACATAGTTCTAGTGGAGCTGTCAATGTCAAAAAACAGCATGTCTCCCAACAATGGTGGATCTGAGCCCCAAGAGAGCTGAGGAGCCCAGATGACTATGACAACAAAGGATGAATATCTGAGTCTTTTGCGATGAGAGAGAAGGTGGGAAAGGAAGAGAGGGAATGAAGGAAGGAAGGTGGGAATGAGGGAAGGAGGGAAAGAAGGAGAATCAGAATTTTTGTCTAGTGAATAACCATTTCCTCTCAGAGCCACGCTACGAACTGACACTACTCTTTGGACCCAAGAATGAAGCAAAAACAGAAAATAATTGAAAATGGGACATTCACAGTCACTATGTCACCATTAAGTAGTTGATTAAGTAGCACCTAAAATGCTATTCCTAGGGCTTGAGCAGATGGTTCAATAGTTAAATAGTGCACTGGTCTTAGTGAGGGACAAAGTCCACTTCTCAGCACTCACAGTAAGCGACTCACAATAACCCATAGCTCCAACGTCAGAGTATCCAACCTCTCTGGCCTCAGCAGCACCTGCTCTCACATGTACATACAAACACACACTCGCACACACTTAAACACACACACACAACTAAAAATGAGGTAAACATTTTTTTAAATATAAAAATTTATCCCTGAAGTTTTCATTTACCAAAACCACCAAATGGTCTCTTTACTTTGGTTAATTCACTTTCATTTGCCATCAAGACTTAAACGACACAACAGCATATGAAGAGGTATAAGGCAACAGTGTCTTGTGCTATAGTCAGCTAGAGAGAACTGTGGCTTCAGGAACCACACAGCGAATTCAAAACATAACCATCTGCCACACAAGCTTCCCTGTCAGGACCACTTGCATTCCAAGACTTAGGGAAGAACTAGTTGAGACTAGTGCCATGTGGTCTCTATTCTCCCTTTCTTCACCACCTTTCTTTTTTAAATCAGATTTGAACTTATCATGTTGATAGCCCTGTTGCCTGAACATTGGACCACTCTCCAATGACCTGGCTTTGTCAGAGTCTCCTTGGTCCAGAACACAATATTTTGGTTTGGTTTGGTTTGGTTCGGTTTGGTTTGGTTTTTGTTTTTAAACAGGGTTTCTCTGTGAAATTCTGGTTGTCCTGGAACTCACTCTGTAGACCAAGCTGGCCTTGATCTCAGAGATCATCCTGCTTCTGCCTCCCGAGTGCTAGAATTAAAAGCATGTGCCATCATCATCACCAAGCTTAGAACACTCTATGAGCAAAGAACCTAGAACTAGAGTGATCTGCAGAATGACGCTTTGGTACTGCCATTCATCAATGAATGGAACAGAGATACTACTTGGCAGGATGGTCCCACCAGGATTCCCTCAGAACTTCAGAAGCAACCACTTGTGTGGCCTCTAATCAGAGTGGAGGACTATCTAGAATAAAATGAACCAGGGCTAGGAATGTAGTTCAGCTGGTAGAGTGCTCGCATGGCAGAAGGAAACACTGGGCTCAATCTCCAGAACAACACAAACTAGCTGTGGTGGTATATATCTGTAATCCTACGTGGAGGGGGGATCAAAAGTTCAAGGTCATCTCTAGCTATATTCCAAATTCAAGGGCAACCTCGACTATAATCTTGTTTTAAAGAAGGATTAGGAAACAGAAAAAATAAAACAGAACCCAACCAAGGGCTCATGGTGGGGAGTGAGAAGGAAAGAGGCAAAGAGAAGAATCCAGGTAACGGTTTCACTGCAGGACCCCAGGATACTGGCAAACGCATAGCACCTGCTGCTTCACTCTCCCACCAAGTTCAGCTCCCTCTGAAGGCCCCTAACCTAGTGGCTAGTGAAGTATGGATCTCAGAAAAGGACTTACTACTGTCACTTTAATAAACCAGGATAATTCCTACGTACATTCTAAAACTAATCCCTATACCCACAGGTAAGCATAGCTCTCACCCTCCATCAAAGAAGTGTCTCTGAGCAAGTGGAGACCATTACAGAAACAATAACCCATCATAATACAGAGATAAACAGTGTGGAGCCCAGTCCCAACAGTACATCTACAACACATTTCCTGCAAGGTTGTATGGACCACAGGTGGCCCACAGAAGTCTGCTGTGAGGCTGTGTCTCCTAGAAATAATAGGGAAGCACATCCATGATACAACGACAACATGGCTGCCTAAACAAGACCTGAACGATGATAATGGCGATAGACAGGCTAAATGAAAGGGAGAAATCTCATAGGTCTCCACCCCAGATAAAGAACTACAGGCAACTAATGACTTCTCAGAGAGGGAGAATTAGGCTTTCCCAAGGATGAGTCCCATAACTAGTTATCCAATACAAAGTGATCAGTGTATATCCAAGTGATACCAAAAAAAACTCAGCAGGTTGTATTTATATTTTTATTTGTACACATATGTCTCAATGATAAAAAAAAAAAAGAAGTCATCGGTTTGAGATGGATGAGGGCAGGGGCATGGAAAGGGTTGGAAGGAGGCAGGGAAGGAAAAAGTGCTGCAATTACATTTTTTAAAACTAATAAAAATTTTTAAAAAAATCCACCACCAACAAATAGAAGACTATCAAGAACACAGATAAAATTTCACTAATGAGTGGAAGGTAGCTAATGGAAGGGATTCCGAGGGAGGAGCAATTTTCCTCTCTAGGAAAGGCAGCAAACACTGCCAGAAAAAGATGAGGTAAAGTGGTCAGTTAAAGTAGAGTTGAGTTTCAATGGCAACACACTTAAAGCTTTGAAAGCAATGGCTGAGGCACTCACCCGGGCACCCCTGCCAAGGGCCTATTGAAAGGACTGCCTGGGCCCCTCCAATCAAAATAGACTTTCTGTCTCCCACTCCTTGAGGCCTTATTCTGATAAACTAATCCTTGCTGAGGTGTGAATGGACTGATGAATAGTTCCTTCTAAGTAACATATTTGCATTTTAATAGGGTCCTTCTGGACACAGCTTTACACCAAATAACTGACTGTGAATGCTGGTTAACCCTAGTGTGAAAACTGATCATTCCCAGGGGGGTGAAAAATTGGTAGGGGAGAAATTATAGGGTAGGTAACTCTCTTTCTCCCGCATGCAGAGCTGATCCTCATCTCATGGTTCAGGGTTTAATAAAACACAATTTTTCTAGAAAAGTTGGTGGACACACTACTATCACACACTAGCCATCCCCCCGGAGTATAGTTGCCTAATCAGAGCTCTCTGGGAAACCCTGAGCAACAGTCTGAACACTCTGTGGGCCCAGTGATAACTTATGTGGAACAGAGTGGTCCCACCGTGCATGGGCCTGTCTCCCTGCTGGACAGATGTAGAAGTCTCAGAAATGTTACAAAGCACAAAAACATGTTATTAGAGTTTGGGTTGACCTTCCCCTTTTCTCTTTTAACAAACCACAAACATTGTTTATCGAAGCACATATTTCATACAAAAACATTAAAGCTAAAAGTGAAAGGCATACTGTAGATTTCATAAAAGATTATCCATGTGATTCATTGCAATTTCACAGACAAATCATGTGTGCATTTGAAAGGTTCCCTTTCTGTTGAAGGAGGCCCATCAGGGACTGGGCTTAGGTCTGTCCATGGGAGGCCTGGAATCAAAGTGCTTACACAGCAAGTTAACATCACAAAAATTGACACTGTCATTTCATTCTCTCTCTCTCTCTCTCTCTCTGTCTCTCTCTCTCTCTCTCTCTCTCTCTCTCTCTCTCTCTGTGTGTGTGTGTGTGTGTGTGTGTGTGTGTGTGTGTGTGTGTGTGT
>CAJQZJ010025273.1:3482-20307 GCA_907164525.1 Lophiomys imhausi | reverse complement strand
AACAAGACCATTTAACAGCTTGTAGTCTTTTCCCCTAAATAACAAAAATGTCAGCTCCTGACAGCACCCCCTATATTACTCCAAGTAGAAGATGAGCATCGAAGAATCTCCACTGGGAGATGATTGAATTGGTGGTAAGCCATTCTCTTGGCAAGAAAAACCACTTGCTTCAACTGTAGACAGACTTCTGTCCAAAAAGGACAAAACTTGGAGGCAGATAAGTCGACAGCCTAGCTCTGCCAAGACAGGGTAGGTAAGTCCTTCATAATTCCTGCTCTACAACCAATGTCTGTCAGAGAAATGGGGCCAAATGGCTGAAGATTGATGCTGTAATGTATGGAGAGAAAATGGGAACTGTCCAGGCAGCCACTGGTATGTCATTTCTTAGTTTTGGAAGCTGCAGGCCCTGCACTTCCTATATAATCAAATATATTTATCCCTCTCAGGTCTCTGAGGTGGTTGAAGACTAGATAGCTAGAGTCTCATAGTTAAATTTTGAGTTGTTTAGGAATCAGGAGGGTGTTCTGGATCTAAGAAGATATTTTTAAAATTATGAGGCAAGTTAGTATGAAAGCTGAGTTAGATATAGAACTTTAAACTCATGGAGATGGTTAGATAGTAGAATGTTAAAGTCAGGTGCCAAATACTTATGGACTGGACATTGGGAATGTATGCTAAGCCATATAACTCTTATAATTGTGGCCTATTTATTTCTGTTGTTTTGTATTGTATTTATAGTTATAAGAAAAAGAACCATTTTTTGGACTGAAAGGGGGAAAAATAAATACCTTAAACTAAAAAAAAAAAAAAAAAAAGGGAAGAGGATGGGGGGGTTGAGGGGGAGGAGGGTGGAAGGGTGGGACTGGAGGGGGGAGTAGGGAGGGGATTGTGATTGAGATGTAACTTGAAGAAATAAAAAATAAATTATTAAAAAAAAGATGATATGAACGGGTTTGACATCTTTGCTATGGGGCCTTGAGATAGTGATTGCCTTCAGTCATCCTTAGATACAAAGCTTATTATGAGAGAAAACAGCATTTATGTCACGTAGAAAAAATTGTTACTTTTTAAAACCACCATAAGACTTTACAATTCAGGACATTGCTATTACATACATACTTGCCATAAAGTGAGTAAATGACTGTTTTCTACAAGTTATTTGAATTATCTTACAGTGCAATGAGATTATAACGCTCAAAGTCTATCAGAGCTGAATTTGAAGGTCCATTGCAATAATGACTATTACAGATTTAGGAAAATATCAAACTTTTCTGTTGGTTTTCTTATTTGTAAAAGAAGAAGTGTATTTCTTCTTAAAATGGTTTTTATGGGCTTTGTAAGAGAATGTATTTGAGAGTAAATTTCTTAGGTCCTAACATACTAGCAAGAGCTACAATGCAGCACATAGCCTAAAGCTAGTACTGTAATTTTATTATAGTTTGCAATAACTTAACTGGTTATAAAGAAGCCAATGTATTTTATTTTTCCAAGAGAAGGCAGGGGCAAAAAAAAATCAGGTTAAGAGTCATTCATGGATGAAAAAAAAAAAAAACTGGAACTAAAAGCCAAAAAGTAAGATGAGGAATTTTGTGCATATTTTATGAATAACTTTCAACTATGATTTTACTGATTCATCTATTGAAAACAATGTAACCTCAACATATATAAATCAATAAATACATCAATAGCTTTCCAAAGCTTCTATTTTATGGTTTTTTTTATTATACTACAATGTGTATAAAAGAGTGTGGTGCTTCCATTGCTATAGTCTAATGAACCATATAGATGCGAGGTCATGTTTAAGATCTGTCGTTCAGTTGTTTTGGCATGACAGAAAAAGACTATAACTCACCATGTAAACACATGAATCATAACACCCTGAGCAGCTACACTTCAAAGATCACAGCTAAACATCAGCGATTTTGTTCTGTGTTAAAGGGCCACATAAAGAATTGTCTCTTCTGTTTGTCTGCTTTAGATCTTGTTCAGTGTTTGGTGTTGAACACCAACATTGATAATGCGAACTTTATCATTGACATATTTGTATCATTGAGTGTGTGTGTGTGTGTGTGTGTGCACAAAACCATAATACAAACTATCTTTTTTTTTTCTTGTGCTACAGCCCATTTTACTTTAAGGATTTCTTTTTTAAGAATGACTATATAATATTCCCCTTTATCTTATAAAACATAATTGAAACTTTGACTCCCTCAGAACTGATCCATATAATGAATTTTAACATTTATGTGGCAGAGTAATGAAAAGTATGCCCCCAAATAAAAATATTAAATATTTCATGTCAATTTCATCATGTCTAGAGGAATGCTGTGTTCTAAATACTCATTTGGGGATTTCACAACTTTAAACAAAACTGTGCTACATAAACCAGTTGCCATACCCTCTACTTGGTTACTCCAATCTATATAACAGTCTTAATATTTGTCCTTTAAAAAAGAGATTTAATTATTTATTTTTATTCATCTGTATGTGTGGGCCTGGATGAGTTTATGTATACCAAGAATGTATGGGAACCTGCAGAGACCAGATTATTGGATCCCTTGGAATTGGAGATACAGTAGGCTGTTGTGAGTTTCCATGTGGGTGCTTTGAAGTGAACCCAATCTTCTGCAACACTGTTAGCTTCTCAACTAGCTTTCCTGTAACCGATCTTTTAAATTATTACTTAACACTTATTTATTTATTACTAAATTCACTTATAACATACACCAACAATTTCTTAACTATTAATCCTATAAATTCCTACAACCCCTTTAACCTATCCACTAAACCTATTGATAATTATAACAACTACTTTCATAACCTTTTAGAATGATACAGTCTCTGGGGCAGGTCCTCAGTCATCAGGAACACAGTCTTTGTTGTAGATTCTTTAACGCACTTAGCAGTCCTTTTTCTGGATCTCTCAGATGCAGGTTCGTCAGGGTAAGTTGGTTATTGCAGTCTCACCTTAAATAAGGCTTCATGCTTTCTTCTCTGTGGGAGACCCCAGCCATCTGCAGGCCAACTTACTTCTTTTGAATCAGGAACTCAGCTACTCTGCCTCAGACCTTAAAGCCAGGCACAATTTCTTTTAGGCCACTGTTCGGACAGATCAAACCCATCCAGGCAAAAGCTGAGCCACAGGGTCCAGTCCTTGGCCTTTTGGTGTCTTGCTCAGGCTTTCTTTGCTCACCGGCTTCTTTCTGCTTCAGGGAGAGAGCTGGCCATCAATGGTCAGCCCTTTTTTCAGCAGGACTCTTGGAGCTCTCTAGCATCAGGGGCCTCTTCTTCTTCTGGGCTCCATGCACTGTCCTTAAATAAGAAGAACTCTGTTTCAGCTTAATTTGGGCTCCACCCACTTAGCAGCTGAAAACAATGTCAGGCCAGATACTTTGTTTCTTCAAGTCTATTGAGTCTTTCCTGTTTTTCCTGACTTCAACCTTGTTTTTCAGTCTATTAAGTCTTTCCTGTTTTTCCTGACTTCATGCTGATAATGCTCTTCAGGCCCCGAATTAAGAGACAGTATCAGAAACTCCTATATATTTTCTAAATCTAATTTATCTAACCCCTACACTCTCCAACCACCGTTTTGCCCTTTCTAAAACATAATTTCAATATTTTCCCCTCACTCTTGTTCTTCTTTTTTCTTCCTCCACTTCTTGAAACTAAGTCCAACAGTTAAACTGTTTTTAGTGCTTTTTTTTTTCTCTATTTTGAGTGTGGAACAACAGATTGTTGAAAGTAGAGAGCAGGTCACGATACAGAAAGTCACAGGATAAGAACTAAATGATGTTAAGTGTAAAATTATGTAAGAAAATATTGCTTCTCACTATCTCAGGCATCCCAGGAAGCAAGATAATCTTCACTCAGATCATGTTCAAGGCTCAGTTGGGTATAAGCAGCAGGTAGCCACAGCTCACCAAACACTTCATCACATTATCTGATTGCATTTAAATTGTATTTAGGTAACTAGGGGGTCGTATTATTTGCAGAGAGGTGTTTGGATTAACAACATATTCCATCAACAACAAGTCAGGCTTCCCTGTTCATTTGTTTTCAATGTCAAACCCCTTTCATCCCCTGTGTGAAATTTTTACCAGATACTTATTTTCTGTTAAAGATTAGATACAACGCTCCAAGATTCCTCCCATTTTCATACAGGATGGAGACCTGAATGCTAATTTCAACATCACAGTTAGCTCTTTCAGGCAACACATGTGAACTTCACTTGTAAACTAATTTCAAAGCTTTGTTCTTCAGTCTTTTTAACAACTTTTAAATTACAGAGTTACACATATTTATTATATTTGCCATCTGAGTTAGCTGCCTTTAATGAAGCAATTTGGAAAATATCTCCAGAGCAATCTCACTTCTTGTGGAACAATACAAGCAGTGCCTGTTAATTCATCATCAATAAAATAAATTCTTGTTATTCATATTTTGTTTCATAATCTTGGGCTAGATCACAATGTGTCTTTGTACTTTCACCAGGTTACTTTTGACCAGTCATAACACTTTTTAGTGAAAGGCATCCTTTCTTACTGTCTTTAGAAGGTTCAAAATCAGCTGAAAGTACAATTTAAAATGTATCCTATGTGGTGTTCCCAATAATCCTGGGGCACACCCAGCAATCTATGTTAAATAAAGGTAAATAGTCATCTTTGCAAAACTTCGCAAAGCTGTCAGTATATTAACTTGAAGAACAAAATCCTGAGGCTGAGAGGGCATCTGTGGAATTTCTTAAAGCAGAGGAACCAGTTTGTGTGTGAAAAGCTATAGAATAAAAAAAAAAAAAATGAAGCAAGGATTCAGGATTAACCTAATAGTCTTTATTTAAGGGTAGTCAAAATCTTTCTGAGCTTTAGTTTCCTGGTCTGCCACATAATGCTCTGGAAAAGGGCCTGTCTTCAGGGGACAGTCACACAGGCTATCAAACACTAGACTGCTGCTTATTCAGTATGAGGTCTTCAGGAAGTCAATGTAAGCTCTCAGTATCTTATAGATAAAGATAATAATTTTAACATCCACATTTACATTTGTTGTAAAGATTAACTTGCTAAATAGTTTCCATGTTTCCTAAAAGAACAAATGTCATCTAAATATGATTCCTCTCTTTCCACTAGCTTGTATCTCAAATGTGCTATACTCAGGAACCCTGGGGATTTTTATGCCACCCAATTGCTGTATTAACTTATATTTTGTTTTATTATCTGAGACTAGATCAGAACATAAGAATTTGAGTTCATCGTTTATTTTTCATGCTGCTTCCCGAGAGGCCCACTTTATCTTACATACAGCTATTATTTCAACAAACAAAATACTATTAGTGGGTTATGAACTGCTGCATTTTGAGGCACAAGATTTGCACTTTATTAAGAAAATCATAAGTACAAAGGTAATACACAGAAACTCAACCACCATATTGGACACGAGATAAAATGGTACATTTGTCAAACTAACTTACCTTTCTCTTGTCTTACTTTTGTATGAGAGTGGGCAAATCACATACAGCTGCACCGTGACGTAAGAGGAAAACGGAATGGAATGAAAGCAAATCAGGAGGGCTCTGCTTTGGTCCCAAACTTTCAGGTTCTACTTCTTTCTTCTGAAAAAAAAAAACAAAAAACAAAAAAAAACAAGTGAAACTAAAGTCTTTCTAAGTTGTCAAATTTAGTGAGGACCTGTGCACTCTGCCCAGAGTGAGCTGCGAGCACCTATGCACCCTGCTGAGTGTGAACCACAGGACCAGCACATGCTGCCCAGAGTGAACTGTGAGGACCAGTGCATGCAGCCAAGAGTGAGCCATGAGGCTGCTGTCATGGATGGCATGGTCCTTTAGAAAGGGTAGAGTAAAGACAGGCAGAGACCTTAAATTTGCTGAAGTCAGGCTTCCACAGCACCTCATCTTTTCACCATGTTCATCAATGTCCTCCCTCCAAAATCAGTGTTCTAGCACTTTGTCTTTCATGACTCCTTCACAACTTGCAAGAACTGGTTGCTGCTCACTGCCTCAGGGTATTTTTTCCTCCTTTTGTATGCCAAGTGCCTTTTTCTCTCATTTCCCTTTCTTATTCAAATCATTCTCAGTCCTCTGAGTACGCTTTCATATTCTGATAGCGGGTTCTATGACCTTCTATGTGTGGAGGCCCCTATGCGTGCCACACACTCTCTTGTGCCTATTTTGCTGATAGCCAGAAATTAAAACTGATGCAAGATTCATTATAAAACACTATTTCAGGGCCTATCATATTCAAAATCCAAGATTACCAGCAGAATCAATACTAAACTAAACTGCCATGTCCCCTTACATGACAATAAGCATTCATGTGCATTCATTCACACACACTACACACTAACACATACACACATTCACACACAACACCCACACACTCACTTATAAATCAGTACATATCATGAAACAAATACAATTTGTGCTGTGTCAGAAAATAATGTGGAGAAAAGAAGTGCAGTGAAGTAATTACAAAAACTAACAAACAAACAAAATGGAGAAGCACTACTGTGTCAAATGCCATAAAACAACTCTCAAGAGCTTTCACATACGTGAAAACTCACAGCTTGTTCTCCTTCTGCAACAGCATTTAGCTATAAATAAGTCGGTACCTTATCCCCTCAGCCTCATTCCTACATTGCTATGTCTTCCTTCATCTTCTAGGAAGAGTCCTCTAGCCCACAAGTCTCCAAAACTATTTACATGCTTCCTAAAGCATTCTATAATATTGTCTTATATTTTATGTTCTGTATAACTATCTGTCAGCTTTACATATTCATGTAATCCATTGATTTTTTTTTTGATGTTGTCATTGTCCTTACAAGACCATACGCAACATGGGAACAGGCCCATACCCAGTCTGCTCAGCATTTTATATATAACATCTTATATTGTGTCTCCCAGATATTAAGTAAAGAATGTCTGCTCCAAAAGTGGATACAGTCAGAATTTTCCTAATTTACTTGAAAAAGATTTATCAGTAAAATATAAAACACACTTCAGGATAGATGGCAACCTCTAAGCTTTCTTGAGATAAGAAGGAAAAAGAATTCATAGAAATTTTTACTCAAATCAATGATCCAGAAAGTTATAGATCTGTGACAGAAATGAACAGAATAAAGGATTCTGATATGAAGAAATTTGAATAGATCCTTGAACTTTTTCACAGGGATTCAGAAGGAACTTTTTCTCTCCTTTTGTATCAATTGGCCACGCTGGTCAGACTCCATATGTGAGGGAAAGGACCCATATGCGTGTGGTCCAGCTTAACAATGATGTATGTTTTTCTTTCACTATAATAAATTTTTTCTTGTCGGCTTTTCAAAAAAAAAAAATAAATAAGTCGGTACCAACAGAGTCCACATTGTTATCACCTAAACAAACCAATACTAAGATATTCTCTTAAGAAAGAGAAAATTACACATGTTTTGAACTAAATAATGTGGAAAATAAGATATTTCATAGTTTCTATAGTATATCTAGCACTACATCTATAGGCAAATGTGTGTCATTTTATTCATAGGTCACAAGCAAAATATTTAATTGTTAATTTAAGTATTGGACTCAATCATTTACAAAGGGTAAAATTATTAAAGTTAGTAACAGGAGAATTGGAAGTTCAAGCCTGACTGAGTAACTTAATAACAGATTTTTATTTGACCCTGCCCCCAACCCCCACCCCCAAAGAGCTAAGTAGATGGCACAGTGGAACCCCACCTGCTTAGCATATGCGAAGTCCTGGGTTGGATAGGTAGCATAAAGGAGAAAGTGGGATGGGAAAAGGAGATGCAGGGAAAGCAAGAGAAATGGGAGCAGGAGGAGGGACAGAAAGAGGGGCAGAAGGAAGATACACCTGTAGTGGTAGCAGCAGCAGCAGCAGCAGCCATTGATCATGAAAATGAGGAGTAAGGCAGGGACAATGATAAAGTAACAAATGAGTGATATCAGTCCTATAAAGGTGCCCTAAGCACAGAATCCACAGACACTAAAAGGATAGGAGGAGGTTAAGTACACATTGTAAACACCTTAATGTCAAAGAGAGTCAAATTTAGGTAAGATAGAAATTATAAAAGTACTTCAAAAGGAAAAAAAGAACAAGAACATTCCAAATGACAGTGTCTTTTGCCTTACAGAAGTTTTCAGTTTCATGAGGTCTCATTTATTGATTGTTGGTCTTAGGTCCTGAACTGTTGGTGTTCTGTTCAGGGAGTTGTCACCTGTACCAATGAGTTCAAGGGTTTGTCCCACTTTTTCTTCTAGTAGATTTAGTGTGACTGGCCTTATGTTAAGGTCTTTGATCCACTTGGACTTAAGTTTTGTACAAGGTGATCAGTATGGGTCTAATTTCATTCTTTTACAAGTGGACATCCAGTTGGACCACCACCATTTGTTGTAGATGCTGTCCTTTTTCCATTGTGTGGTGTTGGCTTCTTTGTCAAAAATTAGGTGGCCATAGGTGTGTGGGTTCATTTCTGGGTCTTCAATTAGATTCCATTGATCCACTGGTCTGTTTCTATGCAAGTACCATGCTGTTTCTACTACTACAAAATCTTCAGCAACCCCACATCTGACAGAGGGCTAATATCCAAAATTTACAAAGAACTCAAGAAATTAAATGCCAAGAAAACCAATAATCCAATCGAAAAATGGAGAACTGAGCTAAATAGAGAATTCACAAAGGGGGAATCCCTAATGGCTGAGAGACACTTGAAGAAATGCTCAGAACCCTTAATCATCAGAGAAATGCAACTCAAGATGACTCTGAGATTTCATCTCACACCTGTCAGAATGGTTAAGATCAAAAGCTCAAATGACAGCACATGCTGGCGAGAGTGTGGAGAAAGGAGAACCCTCCTCCACTGCTGGTGAGAGTGCAGGCTTGTGCAACCACTATGAAGGTCAGTCTGGTGATATCTTAGAAAACTTGGAATAGCTTTGCCTCAGGACCCAGCCATACCACTTCTGGGTATACATCCAAATGACTCCTCACCAAATCACAAGGAAGTTTCCTCATCTATGTTCATAGCAGCCTTATTTGTAATTGCTAGAAACTGGAAACAACCTAGATGTCCCTCAACTGAAGAATGGATTTTAAAAAAAAACTGTGGTACATCTACACAATGAAATACTACACAGCTATCAGAAACAATGAAATTGTGCAGTTTGCAGCCAAATGGATGGAACTAGAGAAGCTCATCCTGAGTGAGCTAACCCAGACTCAGAAGGATGCACATGGCATCTATTCACTTATAGTTGGATTTTAGCTATATAGTACATGATATCTATAGTACAACCAATGCACCAAAGGGAACATGGACATAGACTTTCTTTTTCTTCCTGTCAATGAGACACTTTTCTCTAGTGGTGCTGCCTTGTAGGCCCCCAGTGTATGAGGAGGCTCTTGGCCCTCATATGACTGCTGAACTGGGGTGGGGGACTGGTATGTAGGGACACTCCACTCCAGAGGAGTGGGATGGAAGGGTTAGGGGGTAGAGGGTGGAAGGGCAGGGCTGGGAAGGGTGGAAAGAGGACACTGTGATGGAGATGTAACATGAAGCAACAAATAAATAAATTTATTTTAAAAAAAAGAAAAAAAACAGGAACAAGAAGGAACATCTATTTAAAGAAATCCAAACCAAAGTTAAGCCACTATCCATACATGTTTACACACACATACGAAATAGTGAAAACAGCTGCTGAGTCATTGCTGTATATAAAATATCCTCCTAAAGACAAATGAAACAATTTATAAATGATGGGCTCTAAAGACAGCTCAGTGGTAAAGAGCATTGGCTGCTCTTCCAGAGGCCCTAGGTTGGAGTCACAGCAACCAAATGGCAGCTCACAAATTTCTGTAACCCTCTCTGGCTCTGAGGGCACAATGAAAAGCACTCATACATAGAAAATCAAAAAATAATAGATTAATTCATAAAGCATTGAAACAAGTTAGTTAGTCTACCTGCCTAAACTTGATTACTATAGCAGAGTATAAGAAAATTACAGGCATAACTTACTGTTGAACATACATATAAAATTATTCAAATAAGCAGCAAATTAGATTGCTATTCTGATTAGGGTAGAATGAAACAGTTTGAGCACTTCTTTGTAAAAAGTAATATGGCTAATTAAATTATTTACCCAGTATTTATATCATATTTAATTGGTTTGGCGGCTGTTAAGTCTTAATCCACCATTATAAATAAATACACACAGACACCATGTGGCCTGAATTGTGCAATCCTAGACCAACTATGCTATCTCATAATTCTATTACCCAAATATGTTCCCATATATACATACATCCTGTTGGACTGCCATTCTCCACAATATGCCGATGTCCCTGGCCATGTGGAATGTTGGTCTTTTTTCTAACCCATTGTGTGCATCCTCCTTCCTACTGCTCCTGGCTGGAATGCCTTCTTCTTCCTGCTGCTGGCTGGAATGCTTTAATACTCTGTCTAAAGTGCAGGCTTCCTGTTCTAATCTCAGGAAGTTCCACCTTTTTCTGTCTTTGCCCAATCTCAGGCCTCAGCCATTTTTTTAACCAATCAGAGTCAATGAAAGTAACAGACAGCAAGCAGGCCCAATTAATTAACATTTAGAATGCTTAACACTACACCATCACTTCTTCATACATTTACTAGCCATTTATGTTTCATCTTTCATGCACATTACATTGATCTTTCTATTGATTGGGTTGACCTATTATTTAGTTGTTTCAGTTCTTCCATATTCTAGATATTAATCCTCTGTCACAGAGAACAAATCTTTTCCTAAGTGGGCAAGAAATTTGAAAAAAAAGCACTTTAACAAAAAAAGGAGAGCCTGTTGACTAGTAAGTACTGATTTAAGGATGCAGAATTTAAATTAGATAGAGGAAAGTAAGATTATAGCTGCAAGAGTAACATAGAAGAAAAATTTCACGGTATCTGCAATGGGGAGGAGTCAGAACGAGAAAATAGCAGCTACTTAGAGGAGAGGAAAAATAAGACATCAGGAATGAACACAAAAAGAGTTGTCAGGAGAAACAAAACGAATGGAGCAGCAGAAAGGCAACTCAAAGAAAAGCAGGAAGCCAACTGAACTCCAAACATGGCTCCCTCGAGGGATACCAGGCAGTATCAAGAATGAGACACCCTTGGCACAAGAAAAGCTAGTAGAGGACAGTGATAGCAATAGACCATCAATATTAGCCTCAGAGAAGAAAGGTGAATTTGTTATAAGCTGTAAATCTAGTGTGGTAATTTCATTTGAAAGTGACTCCTCTTGAAACACAAGTTAGTTTTAAGGAACAAATCATTAAATTACTTCAGAGCTCAGATGTCTGACCAGTAGCCATGTTGAAAAGGGACCTATTCTCGAGCACTAAATTACTCTGGGGAGCACAAACATTATTCAAATACAATTTAGAGCCCCCTGCAGAAACAATGAAAGCAGTGAGTGTGTGGGAACATTTAAGCAGTAGAAACCAGGGGCTGCATAGGGCACCCAGCATCGAGGTCACTTGGCACCACACTCTAAAGTTCCAGGGGGTTGCATAGTTGGTTGCCACCCCATCAGAGAGTGCACATCACATGTGAGACCAGTTTTTCTATCTGTGTATCTGTCCTTTCTTGTTGCCCAAGTCATGACTCCAGGACCAAGCTGTGTAATAATATACCCAAAGCAAAAAAAAGGAAAATGGATCTTGAGGAAAGGTAATTTAAAATCAAGCAGTAGGAGATAAACTCATGACAAAAAAGAGAGAAAGAGGGAGCGAAGATGGCGGCGACCCACACTGACGCATTCTGAACGCGGGGAAAAAAGAGCCATAAAAAACACAGAGTTACTGGGCACTGTGCAAAAACCGGAGGGGCTAGACCCCCCCCCCCCCGGGAACGCTCACAGCTCCCAAGGGACTGTTAAAAGTCCCAGGGCAAGGCTCTCCCCATCTCTCACAGACATGGAGGCCACTAAACCGGGGATTCGGGAACTCCCATTTGGTGAGGCGCCTGGTAAGATCATTCCCAACTTACAGCAGGCAGAATCAGGGTCCACTTGGCCATAGATCGCTGTCCTATTGGGCTCCCCACACATCAGGTTGAACTTATACCCACTTAGAAAAGGTTGCGAGATAGTGGAAGCCTTAGCAAGGAACAAACAGGGGGCTCAGCGGGTGGTCCGCAGCCTCTCGTGAAGCGGAGGGCGGGAGGTTCCGAGAGAGCGCAGGAAGCTGGGAACACAAAAGCAGGCGGGAGGGGCCAAATCCCGCACACTCACGAGAGCTCAGCTGGGGAGGGAGCACTGCTGGCAGGGCCAAATCCCCGCCAGTCCACGGCAGGTCATCTGGGGAGAGAGACAGGCGTGGGTGGGACCAGGGGTCCGTGCACCCACGGCGGAGCTGCTGGGACGAGAGGTGCACTCAGGCAGCCGGAGGATCCGGGGCTTGGGGTACCCATGGGACCCGTGGCGGCGCAGACAGGAAGGAAATCAGGCATAGAGTCCAGCCCTGTGGCGAGAAGACTAGAGAGAAACCAGAAATCGGGACCATAGCTGTATCCTGGAAAATCCAGACATATCAGGTGTGGAGCCAGACCCTGTCAGCCTCCGGGACGACAAACAAAGCCCACAGAATCTGTGCCTGGGCAAACAGGCCTATACCATCAGAACCATTACAGGCTGATAACTCAGAGTGTAACATAGAGAAGTCTGAATTGGGAGCAGTGAAATAATCCTGGTCCATTACTCACAACCTGGGAATAGGCTGCACCAGATCACAGTGCGTCTGGCCATTAAAATCACAGTGACCTTGAAATCCCCCTGTAAGCAACGACAGATAGCCAAGAAACTCGTCCCCTGCACCAAATGATCCACTGTGGTTCCAAGCACAGAAAACAGACAGCTAAATGCATCCAATGGCAAAAGGTCAAAAAAAAATAGAAATCAAGGAATTATGACTCCAACAAAGCAGAACCACCCTAGCTCATCCAATTTGGATGACCACACACCAACAGAAACACATGAAAACATTGACAATTCTGCAGTATGGAAAGTGATAGAGTCCCTGCAAGAAGAACTTAAATCTATGAAGGAATTCAAAGAAACCACAATTCTACAAATTAAAACAAGGAACAACACCATTAAAGAGCTCCAAGCCAAGGTGACAGAGCTTGAACAGGAAAAGGAAAAAGCCATGAAAGATTTTTATACAAAAACAAGCAAGCTGGAGAAGGAAATGTACAAAATGAACAAAACCATACAAGACATGAAAATAGAAATAGAAACAATAAAGAAAACACAGTCAGAGTTAAAAGAGGAAGTGGAGAACCAAGGGAAGAGAACAGGAACTACAGATGTGAGTATCAACAATAGGATGCAAGAGATGGAAGACAGGATCTCAGGCATGGAAGATTCAGTGGAAGAAATCAGTACATCATCCAAAGAAAATGAGAAGGCTAAAAAATCTCTCACCCACAACATCCAAGAAATCAAGGACTCATTGAAAAGACGGAACCTAAGAATTATAGGTATAGAGGAAAGAGAAGACTCCCGACTCCAAGGTCCAGGAAATATCTTCAACAAAGTCATAGAGGAAAACTTCCCAAACCTGAAAAAAGAGATGCCAGTAAAAATCCAACTGGCATACAGAACACCAAACAGATTAGACCAGAAAAGAAACTCCTCTCGCCACATAATAATTGAAACCCCAAATGTACAGAACAAAGAAAGAATATTAAAAGCTGTAAGAGAAAAAGGTCAAGTCACATACAATGGCAGACCCATCAGAATTACACCTGACTTCTCCCCAGAAACGATAAAAGCTAGAAGGGCCTGGTCAGATATACTACAAGTCCTGAGAGATCATAGGTGCCCAGCCAGACTACTTTACCCAGCAAAACTCTCTATCAACATAGATGGAGAAAACAAGATATTCCATGACAAAATTAAATTTAAACAATATCTACCCACAAACCCAGCCCTACAGAAAATCCTAGAAGGAAAATCCCAACCCAGAGAAGAAAACTCCACCCAAGAAAACAACGGGAATAGAAAACCCATCAGCAACTAAACCAAAAGAGGAACAGAAACACTGCCTATACCAAACTAATGGGAAATAACAACCCCAGGTCACTAATATCCATCAACATCAATGGACTCAACTCCCCAATAAAAAGACATAGGTTTACAGAGTGGATCCGCAAGCAAGACCCTTCCTTATGCTGTATACAAGAGACACATCTAACTACAAAAGATAGACACTGCCTCAGAGTAAAGGGCTGGGAAAAGGTTTTCCAAGCAAATGGACCCAGGAGCAAGCTGGAGTAGCCATCCTAATATCAAACAAAACAGACTTCCAACTGAAGTTAATGAAGAAAGACAAAGAAGGGCACTATATACTCATTAAAGGGAATATTCATCAAGAGGAAATTTCAATACTGAACATCTATGCCCCAAATACAAAGGCACCTACTTTCGTAAAAGAAACACTTCTAAAACTTAAAGCGCACGTCGATCACAACACATTAGTAGTGGGAGACTTCAACACCCCACTCACAACAAAGGACAGATCATCAAGACAGAAGACAAACAGAGAAATATTGAGTCTAACAGAGATCATGAAACAAATGGACCTAACAGATATCTACAGAACGTTTCACCCAAACACAAAGGAATACACCTTTTTCTCAGCACCCCACGGAACCTTCTCCAAAATCGACCACATAATTGGTCACAAAGATAGTCTCAGTAGATACAAGAAAATTGAAATAACACCTTGTATCTTATCAGACTACCACGGAATAAAGCTGGTCTTCAACAGTAAAAGAATCAACAGAAAGCCTACACACACATGGAAATTGAACAGCTCCTTACTGGATGACCACTGGGTCAGGGAAGAAATAAGGAAGGAAATCAAAGACTTCTTAAAATCCAACGACAATGAAGACACAACATACCCAAACCTATGGGATACATTGAAAGCTGTGCTACGAGGAAAGTTCATAGCACTAAGTGCTTTCAAAAAGAAAATTGTGACAGCTCATATTAGTAAACTAACAGCTAAGCTGGGTGAATTGGAAAAAAAAGAAACAAACATTCCCAAGAAGAGCAGAAGACAGGAAATCATCAAACTTAGAGCTGAAATCAACAACTTAGAATCAAAAAGAACTATACAAAGAATCAATGAAACCAAGAGTTGGTTCTTTGAGAAAATCAACAAAATAGACAGACCCCTAGCCAAATTAACTAAAAGGCAAAGGGAAAGAACACAAATCAACAAAATCAGAAATGAAAAGGGAGAAATAACAACAGACATTGAGGAGATCCAGAAAATATTTGGACATTACTTTAAAAATCTATATTCCACTAAATTTGAAAACCTAAGCGAAATGGACAATTTCCTCGATAAATTCCACCTACCAAAACTAAATCAAAATCAGATTAACAGCTTAAACAGCCCAATAACACCTAAGGAAATAGAAACAGTCATTAATAATCTTCCAACCAAAAAAAGCCCAGGGCCAGATGGCTTTAGCACGGAATTCTACCGGACCTTCAAAGAGGAACTAACACCATTACTTTTCAAACTCTTCCACCACATAGAAACAGAAAGATCACTGCCAAACTCATTCTATGAGGCCACTGTCATTCTGATTCCTAAACCACACAAAGACCCAACAAAGAAAGAGAACTTCAGACCAATCTCCCTCATGAACATAGATGCAAAAATACTTAATAAAATACTAGCTAACCGAATTCAAGAACACATCAAAAGTATCATACACCATGATCAAGTAGGCTTCATCCCTGGAATGCAGGGATGGTTCAATATATGAAAGTCTATCAATGTAATTCACCACAGAAACAAGATGAAAGAAAAAAACCACATGATAATCTCGCTAGATGCAGAAAAAGCATTTGACAAAATCCAACACCCCTTCATGCTAAAAGTTCTGGAGAGAACGGGCATACAAGGACCATACCTAGAAATAATAAAGGCAATATACAGCAAGCCAGTAGCCAACACCAAATTAAATGGAGAGAAGCTTGAAGCATTTCCTCTAAACTCAGGGACAAGACAAGGATGTCCACTTTCACCATATGTCTTCAATATAGTACTTGAAGTCCTTGCTAGAGCAATAAGACAACTAAAGGAGATCAAAGGGATAAAAATTGGAAATAGAAGTCAAATTATCCCTATTCGCAGATGATATGTTAGTATACATAAGCAACCCCAAAAACTCCACCAAAGAACTCTTACAGCTGATAAACAACTTCAGCAAGGTGGCTGGATACAAAATTAACTCAAAAAAATCAGAATCCCTTCTTTATACAACAAACAAATATACCGAAAAAGAAATAAGGGAAACAACCCCCTTCACAATAGCCACAAACAACATAAAATACCTGGGAGTAACTCTAACCAAGCATGTAAAGGACCTATATAACAAGAACTTCAAGCCCCTGAAGAAAGAAATGGAAGAGGCCTTTAGAAGATGGAAAGATCTCCCATGCTCATGGATAGGTAGGATCAACATAATAAAAATGGCTATCCTACCAAAAGCAATATATAGATTTAATGCAATTCCTATCAAAATACCAACACAATTCTTTATAGACCTGGAAAAAGCTAGTCTCAACTTCATATGGAACAACAAAAAGCCCAGAATAGCTAAATCAATCTTGTCCAATGAAAAAACATCTGGAGGTATCACCATCCCAGATTTCAAGCTGTACTACAGAGCAACAGTAATAAAAACAGCATGGTACTGGTATAGAAACAGACCAGTGGATCAATGGAATCGAATTGAAGACCCAAACATGGATCCACACACCTAA
>CAJQZJ010025263.1:0-13693 GCA_907164525.1 Lophiomys imhausi | reverse complement strand
TTAGCTATTCACTAAATCTAACTTATATTAACCTATCAGCCCCTTCAGTATAGGCTGGTCCATTGTCCGTTTTCAGCTGCTGTGGTTTTCCCCATGCAGCCCAGGCCTCTAAGCAATGTCCTATGACATTGTGAGCCTTTTCTCCACTCATAGGTGTAGCATGTATGATACCTGAGCAGGTATCCACAGATACATGAATATATTTTAAGGTTCCAAACTCTGAAATGTGGGTAACGTCCATTTGCCAGATTTTGAGTGGCAACAACCCTCTAGGGTTCACTCCCACACTGGGAGGATGATGATGAATCACACACTGAGGACAGTCCAAAACTACTTGTCTAGCATCTGCTCTAGACAAATGGAATTTCTGCTGTAGAGTTTTTGCATTTACATGAAATAATTGGTGAAACTGTCTGGCTTGGTCCAGGAATGAGCTCCATAAAATGCATTCCATCCTGGTCCATTGATCAACTTTATCATTACCTTCACTTAATGGTCCAGGTAATCCTGTATGTGCTCTGATATGTTGAATATAAAAACACCTTTTTCTCTGCCAGATTAAAACTTGTAACTCTTGTAATAAGGCACATACTGTACTACTATTCTTAATAGGACCTGCTAATTCTAATACTTTCACTGCGTTGACCACATAGACTGAATCTGAAATCAAATTGAATGCAAATTGACATCTTTTAAACACCTCCATTACTATTTTCAATTCTACTATTTGGGGGGAGCCCGGTTGAAATTGACATAACACGGGCTCTTGTCTTTCTATCAAATAGGCTCCACAGCCTGTCTTTGAGCCGTCAGTAAACACATTTGGTGACCCTCGAAGTGGTACTGCTGAAGTAACCTTAGGGAATATCACTGGGTGATCCTTAAAAAATAATAGTAATGGATGTTTAGGATAATGGTTATCAATCACTCCTTCAAAGCTACATTGCAATATTGCCCAGTCATCTACAGTGCCACACAAAATCTTAATTTGATAACTGGAATAAGGCACTATTATACTGGCAGGAGCAACTCCAAAAGACTGCAAGCATTGTTGGATACCATTCAAGGCTAAAGCAGCAAGTGCAGTGGGATAATGATCTATGGATTTTTTTCGGAGAAATCTTTGAATAGGTCCATAATAATGGTCCGTCCTGCCATAACAATCCTGTAGGTTGACCATAAGTGGCAAATATGCACAATGCAATGGGCTGTCCTTCCTGCCATCTCTTTAGGAAGGCACTCTGTAACCTTTCTTCCACTTTACATAAAGCTTTTCTTGCTTCGTCTGTTAATTGCCTAGGAGAATTAAGTGCTGAGTCACCTTTCAAAATATCATATAGGGGTCTTATTTCATAATTTGGTAGCTTTAAATAGCCTCTTACCCAATTGATATCTCCTAACAACCTTTGAAAATCATTTAAAGTCTTTAAATTATCTTTTCTTATCTCAATCTTTTGAGGTATTATCTTTTCAGGTCCAACCTTCGCTCCTAAATAATCAACCACATTTTCCTTTTGAACCTTATCAGGAGCAATAAACAACCTTTTCTTTTTTAATAATAGAACTAATTCTTCATAGGCCCGATCTAACATTTGTTCACTCTTAGCTGCCAGTAAGATATCATCCATATAATGAACACATCTCAAATCTGGAAAATTCTTTCTCAAGGGAGCAATGGCTTCCCCCACATATAGTTGGCACATAGTGGGGCTGTTTGCCATGCCCTGGGGCAATACTACCCATTCAAACCGCTGATCAGGTTCCTCATGGTTACAGGATGGAACAGTAAATGCAAATCTCTCACTATCCTTGGCACACAAAGGGATGGAGAAAAAACAATCTCTTATATCTATAACTATAATGGGCCATGAGGCTGGCAAAGATGATAAAAGCGGCAAGCCGCGCTGCACTGGGCCCATGATCTGCATTTGTTGATTTATGGCACGCAGATCATGCAATAATCTCCATTTTCCAGATTTCTTTTTAATGACAAAGATAGGTGTATTCCAGGGAGATACAGATGGTTTTATATGCTTTAAAGACATCTGTTCATCCACCAAATCTTTGGCTGCATTCAATTTTACAGAGGAAAGTGGCCACTGAGGAACCCATACTGGATCCTCCGTTTTCCAAGTTATAGGAATGCCCTCCTCAGTGGCCCCTAGGAAAAACCCAGGCCCTGTCTCTTTTGTCTTTTCTGCATAGATATGGGACTCTTTCGTCCCTGCAAATATTTTCCTATTCCAAAGCCTGGAGCATATCCCATATCTTGCATCATACGTTGGGCTGAATCAGAATAGTCATTACTCAATTTAAATCCCATATCCTTTAAAAGGTCTCTTCCCCAAAGGGAGATAGGGAGCTCAAGTACATATGGCTGCATTTCTCCTGAGTGGTTCTCTTGGTCCTGCCACTTTAATAACCTTGCACTCATATCTGAAGTCTTAGCATAACCCAGGCCTTGAAGTGTTTGAGAAGAGGCTTGTACGGGCCAACCTGAAGGCCAGTCTTTCTTTGCTATGATACTCCTATCAGCCCCAGTATCCAAAAGGCCCAGGATCTTTTTACCATCAACTTTTAACTCCAAGACGGGGCGTTGGTCCAAATCCAGGGAGAGAAAATTCAAATCTGTGCCCGTGGACCCAAAACCATCTTTTCCTCTCTCTCTATCCTTTGCTGCATAGCGGTCATGTAAGCTCGGCAACATGATCAATTGAGCAATTCTATCTCCAGGAGAGATAGCCGTTATACCACGGGGGGGAGGCTACCATGATCTTAACCACTCCTGTATAATCTGGATCTATAACTCCAGGATGGACAATAAGTCCTCTCAAGGCTGATGATGACCTCCCCAACAACAAACCAACTGTACCAGGTTCAAGGGGTCCTTTAAAATCTGTTTCAATTAACTGGACCCCCATTTGGGGTGTTAATACGAGTCTGGTGGTGGAGCAGAGGTCCAATCCTGCTGAGCCTGCAGTGGCTCTCCGCGGTCTCTCGGATGGCGGAGGGTTGGCCATCTCTCTTGATTCTGTTCTTTGTCCTGATTCTCTACTGCCCCATATATTTGTGGGCCCTGAGGTCGTGGGCCCCGCTGTCCGTTTTTTGGACGAGCGCCACCGTAACCTTGAGTTAAAGGCTGGCCATGGATGTCTATCACTGAACGGCATTCATTAGCCCAATGGTTCCCCTTTTTACATTTTGGGCATAACCCTGGCCGCCTGGGGCGTTGTACATTTCCTGTACTTTCTGTACTCCTTCCCCTGGGGCACTGTCTTTTAAAGTGTCCCATCTTGCCACTCTTAAAACAAACTCCTGAACTTCCTCCACCTTTTCTGGCCAACTGTATTACTGCGGCAGCAAGACCAGCATTAGTTAACGGCCCTCCAAGCTCTCTACACACTTTCATCCAGGCTTCTAGGCCTTTGTTCTTATAAGGGGTGATAGCGGCTCTACATTCTTTGGTACATTGCTCATAGACCAACTGTTTTATTAGTGGCAAAGCAGCATCCGGGTCACCAAAAATCTTCCCTGCTGCTTCCACCATTCGTGCTACAAAATCTGAAAAAGGCTCCATGGGGCCCTGTAGAATCTTAGTTAAGTTCCCACTCACCTCCCCTTTATTAGGAAGAGATCTCCAAGCCTTGATAGCTATCTTGTTTATTTGCTCATAAATCTGAATAGGTTATCCTATCTGCTGGTTGGCAAATCTCCCCTGCCCAAGCAGCATATCTCTATCCCAGGCTGGATTTCCATCTCTCTGATTATTGGCTGCTTGCTCAGTGGCATACTCAATCAAGAAAGCTTTCCAGTCTAAGTATTGCCCTGGACTTAAGCAGGCACGGACCAGGCCACTCCAATCACTTGGAGTCATACAATGTCTGCTTAATGCTTCTACTTGAGCCATTGTAAAAGAAGCAGTAGTACCATAGGTACGAACCGATTCTGCAAGAGATTTTACTACTTTAAAATCAAGCGGTTCCTCGTACCTGTTCCCTTGTGGGTCTTGATATACAGGATAAGCAAACTGTAATTCTATTCTTACTTGTGTCCACATCCCCGGGCAGAAAGATCTCCCTACTTTCAGTGACTGAACAGGCTGATCTATCTGAGTGGCTTCTGGATATGGAGGAGGAGTTGAAGGTGCCATGGCAACGGCTTTGTTTACGCCAGCTGCCGCCAGCGTGGCTGAAGGCACTGTAGCAATGACTCCACCCACTCCGACTGCCGCTGACGTGTCAGGCGCCATGGCAACAGCTCCACCCACACCGACTGCAGCAGCAGCTCCTCCCACACTGACTGCCGCCTGCGTGTCCTTCTCTTTTATCTTTTTCTTTTCCTTTTTTCTTATAATAGTCCTCTCCAACTGTTCTAGTAGAGCGTGTAGCTCTCCTTCAGAATCTGTGCTCTCTGAGTCCTCAAAATCTCTAAAATCTCTAAAATCTGTGAGATCGGGATAGAGAGGAACTTTCTTTTTGCCTCCCTTTTCACTGTCTGCCTGCTCAAATCTTTCGCCTTTGTTACTTTCCTTTTCACTGTCTACTTGCTCAGATCTTTCCCCTTGCAGCAGTTCCAAGGCTGACTCTCCCTCTTTGATTGCATTACAACATCTCTGATCTTCTAAACAACTCCTCACCATTTTCCAAATCGGTCTTACTCCATGCTTCAGAGTCCCTTGCTCCCAAGCAAAATCCAAGTCCCTGCCCAATCTGTCCCAGCAGGATACTGTAAGATTCCCGGACACCGCAAACCACGGAGCCACGGAATCACATTCATTCAAAAATCTTTCTAGGGTAGACTTCTTAATCTTTAATTTCCTAGCTAAAAGTAGCTCCTGAAGAGCCAGAAAAATTGGGTGTGACTCAGACAACCCCATGTTTAAAAATTTACTTTCAGTTTGCAGCTTCCCCACGAAACTGTATCTTTTGTTCGCTATCTCCGCGAAACTTTACCGTATGTTCACTATCTCCGCGAAACTTCACCGTACGTTCGCTATCTCCGCGAAACTTTACCTTGTGTTCGCTATCTCCGTGAAACTTTATTGTCCTGATTTATCCCAGGAACTTACCAACGCATTGCCCCTGACTGCAGGAGTTCTGAGTCTTTTCTGGGTTCCCTGTACGGGCCACCACTTTGTCGCGTCCCCCCTTGTCCAGCAAGGAATGACGCAACTCGCAAAAGCTCTTCTCCTGCAGTTTATTCAGGTCCCTTGAAAACAGTCTTCCGAATGCCCGGGCAGACCCAACCCACAGGCTAAATACTAAATGAACAGCCAATCAAGTAAAGCCAAGTGGTGCTATCTTAGAGGCCCACGTATGCGGAAGCAAGCCAGATCAGCGGTCTTAGCCAAATATGGACTTGTTTATCATCGAGAGCGCTCACCGTCGGGCTGGTGGAAGGCGGAGACCAGCGCCATCTTTAAGGCGCGGCACATCGCAGCTCTCTACACCATCCCACTCCTCTGGAGTTGAGTATCTCTACATAAAGGTCCTCTGCCCCAGTCCAGCAGTCATGTGAGGGCCAAGAGCCTCCTCATACACTGGGGGCCTACAAGGCAGCACCACTAGGGCAAAGTGTCTCATTGATAGGAAACAAAGTCTGTGTTGCTGTTCTCTTTGGTTTATGGTTGTAGTATAGTTATCCTGTACTACATGGCTAAAATCTGACTATAAGTGAATAGATGCCATGTTCATCCTTCTGGGTCTGGGTTAGCTCACTTATGATGAGCTCCTCTAGTTCTGCCCATTTGGCTACAAATTGCATGATTTCATTGTTTCTGATAGCTGAGTAGTATTCCATTGTGTAGATGTACCACAGTTTTTTAATCTGTTCCTTAGTTGAGGGACATCTGGGTTGTTTCCAGTTTCTAGCTATTACAAATAAGGCTGCTATGAACATAGATGAGGAAACTTCCATTTGATTTGGTGAGGAATCATTTGGATGTATTCCCAGAAGTGGTATGGCTGGGTCTTGAGGTAGAGCTATTCCAAGTTTTCTAAGATATTGCCTGACTGATTTCCATAGTGTTTGTAAAAGCTTGCACTCCCACCAGCAATGGAGGAGTGTTCCTCTTTCTCCACAACCTCACCAGCATGTGCTGTCATTTGAGCTTTTGATATTAGCCATTCTGACAGGTGTGAGATGGAATCTCAGAGTCGTCTTGAGTTGCATTTCTTGATGATTAAGGATGCTGAGCATTTCAAGTGTCTTAGCCATTAGGGATTCCTCCTTTGTGAATTCTCTGTTTAGCTCTGTTCCCCATTTTTTTATTGGTTTATTTGGTTTCTTTGCATTTAATTTCTTGAGTTCTTTGTAAATTTTGGATATCAGCCCTCTGTCAGATGTGGGATTGGTGAAGATTTTTTCCCAATCTGTAAGTTGCCGTTTTGTTCAAATGAGTGTCTTTTGCCTTACAGAAACTTTTCAGTTTCATGAGGTCCCATTTTTTGATTGTTGGTCTTAGATCCTGAGCTGTTGGTGTTCTGTTCATGAAGTCGTCACCTGTGCCAATGAGATTGAATGTTTTCCTCACTTTCTCTTCTAATAGATTTAGTGTGTCAGGCCTTATGTTAAGGTCTTTGATCCACTTCGACTTAAGTTTTTACAAGTTATGGGTTTAATTTCATCCTCCAGTTGGACCAGCACCATTTGTTAAAGATACAGTCCTTTTTCCATTGTATGGTTTTGGCTTCTTTGTCAAAAATTAAGTGATCATAGGTGTATGGGTTCATTTCTGGGTCTTCAATTTTATTCAGTTGATCCACTGGTATGTTTCTAAACCAGTACCATGCTGTTTTTATTACTCTTGCTCTGTAGTGCAGCTTGAAATCTGGGATGGTGATACCTCCAGATTTTTTTTTTTTAATTGTACAGGATTGATTTAACTATTCTGGGTTTTTTGATATTCCACATGAAGTTGAGAATTGCTTTTTCCAGGTCTATAAAGAATTGTGGTGGTATTTTGATAGGAATTCCATTGAATTTGTATATTGCTTTTGTCAGGATGGACATTTTTATTATGTTGATCCTATCTATCCATGAGCATGGGAGATCTTTCCATCTTCTGATATCCTTTTCAATTTCTTTCTTCAAGGACTTGAAGTTCTTGTTGTACAGGTCTTTCACTTGCTTGGTTAGAGTTACCCCCAGGTATTTTATATTGTTTGTGGCTATTGTGAAGGGGGTTATTTCCCTAATTTCTTTCTCAGCCCATTTTTTTTTTTTTTGTATAAAGAAGGGATTCTGATTTTTTTAAATTAATTTTATATCCAGCCACCTTGCTGAAGGTGTTTATCAGCTGTAAGCATTCTCTGGTGGAATTTTTTGGGATCTTTTACATATACTATCATATCGTCTGAAATAGGGATAATTTGACTTCTTTGTTTCCAATTTATACAAATTGGATCCCCTTGATCTCCTTTAGCTGTCTTATTGCTCTAGCAAGAACTTCCAGTACTATATTGAAGAGCTATGGCTAAAGTGGAAATCCTTGCCTTGTCCCTGAGTTTAGAGGAAATGCTTCAAGTTTCTTTCCCTTTAATTTGATGTTGGTGACTGACTGGCTGTATATCACCTTTATTATTTCTAGGTATGATCCTTGTATGCCCATTCTCTCCAGGATTTTTAGCATGAAGTGGTGTTGGATTTTGTCAAATGCTTTTTCTGTATCTAGCGAGCTAATCATGTGGTTTTTTTCTTTCAGCTTGTTTATATGGTGAATTATGTTGATGGATTTTCGTGTGTTGAACTATTCCTGTATTCCTGGGATGAAGCCTATTTGATCATGGTGTATGATACTTTTGATGTGTTCTTGGATTCAGTTTGCCAGTATTTTATTAAGTATTTTTCCATCTATGTTCATGAGGGAAATTGGTCAGAAGTTTTCTTTCTTTGTTAGGTCTTTGTATGGTTTAGGAATCAGGTGACTGTGGCCTCATAGAATGAGTTTGGCAGTGTTCCTTCTGATTCTATTTTATAGAAGTGTTTGAAGAGTATTGGTGTTAGCTTTTCTTTGAAGGTCTGGTAGAATTCTGTGCTGAAAACATCTGGCCCTGGGCTTTTTTTCGTTTGGGAGATGTTTAATGACTGTTTTTATTTCCTTAGGGGTTATAGGACTGTTAACCTGATCTTGATTGACTTTAGTAGGTGGAATCTATCAAGAAAATTGTCCATTTGGCTTAGGTTTTCAAATTTGGTGGAGTATAGATTTTTAAAGCAGGACCTAAAAATTCTCTGGATTTCCTCAATGTGTGTTGTTATATCTCCCTTTTCATTTCTGATTTTGTTGATTTGGGTTTTTTCCCTCTGCCTTTTAGTTAATTTGGCTACAGGTTTTTCTATTTTGTTGATTTTCTCAAAGAACCAACTCTTGGTTTCATTGATTCTTTGAATAGTTCTTTTTGTTTCCTAGTTGTTGATTTCAGCCGTAAGTTTAATGATTTCCTGCCTTCTGCTCCTCTTGGGAGTGTTTTCTTCTTCTTCTTTTTTTTTTCCAGTTCTTCCAGTTCTGCTGTTAATTATCTAATATGATCTGTCACACTTTTCTTTTTGAAGGCACTTAGTGCTATGAACCTTCCTTGTAGCACTGCTTTCATTGTGTCCCATAGATTTGGGTATGTTGTGCCTTCATTGTCGTTGGATTTTAAGAAGTCTTTGATTTCCTTCTTTATTTCTTCCCTGACCCAGTAGTGATCCAGTAAAGAGTTGTTCAATTTCCATATGTGTGTAAGCTTTCTGTTATTTCTATTGTTGTTGAAGTCCAGTTTTATTCCATGGTGGTCTGATAAGATACAAGGGGTTATTTCAATTTTCTTGTATTTGTTGAGGCTTGCTTTGTGTCCAACTATATGGTCGATTTTGGAGAAAGTTCCATGCGGTGCTGAGAAGAAGGTGTATTCTTTTTTGTTTGAGTGAAACGTTCTGTAGATATCTGTTAGGTTCATTTGGTTCATGACCTCTGTTAGACTCATTATTTCTCTGTTTGGTTTCTGTCTTGATGGCTTGTCCATTGTTGTGAGTGGGTGTTGAAGTCTCCCACTGCTAATGTGTGGGGATCGATGTGTGGTTTAAGCTTTAGAAGATTTTCCTTTACAAATGTGAGTGCCCTTGTATATGGGGCATAGATATTCAATATTTATGTGTCATCTTGGTAAATATTTCCTTTAACGAGTATGTAGTGCCCTTCTCTTTTTCAACTGAAGTTGAAAGTCCATTTTATTTGATATTAAGATGGCTACTCCAGCTTGCTTTCTGAATTCATTTGCTTGGAAAATCTTTTCCCAGCCCTTTACTCTGAGGTAGCATCTATCTTTGTTAGTGAGATGCATTTCTTGTATGGAACAAAATGATGGGTCTTGTTTATGGACCCATTCTGTAAGCCTATATCTTTTTATTGGGGAATGGAGTCCATTGATGTTGATTGATATTAATGACCAAAGGTTGTTATTTCCTGTTATTTTGGTGTAGGTGGTGGTTGTGTGTTTCTTTTGGTTTAGCTGCAGTGGAGTTTTTTTGCTTCCTCTGTTTTCTTGGGTGTAGTTATCTTCTCTGGGTTGGAATTTTTCTTCTAGAGTCTTCTGTGGAGCTGGATTTGTGGGTAGATACTGTTTAAATTTGATTTTGTCACGGAATATCTTGTTTTCTCCATCTATGCTGATAGAGAGTTTTTCTGGTTATAGTAGTCTGGCTGGGCACCTATGTTCTCTAGGACTTGTAGGACGTCTGCCCAGGCCCTTCTGGCTTTTAAAGTTTCTGAGGAGAAGTCAGGTCTAATTCTGATGGGTCTGCCATTATATGTTACCTGACCTTTTTCTCTTACAGCTTTTAGTATTCTTTCTTTGTTCTGCACATTTGGAGTTTGAATTATTATGTGGCGAGAGGAATTTCTTTTCTGGTCTAATCTGTTTGGCGTTCTGTATGCCTCTTGGAATTTTATTGGCATCTCTTTCTTTAGGTTTGGGAAGTTTTCTTCTATGATTTTCTTAAAGATGTTTCCTGGACCTTGGAGTAGGGGGTCTTCTCTTTCCTCTATGCCTATAATTCTTAGGTTCTGTCTTTTCATTGAGTCCTTGATTTCTTGGATGTTATGGGTGAGAACTTTTTAAACTTTTCATTTTCTTTGGTTGTTGTACTGATTTCTTCCATTGAATCTTCCATGCCTGAGAGTCTGTCTTCCATCTCTTTTATCCTATTTTTGATACTCATGTCTGTAGTTCCTGTTCTCTTCCCTTTATTTTCCACCTCTCCAGGATTATCTCTGATTGTGTTTTCTTTATTGCTTCTAGTTCCAATTTCAATTCTGAACAATTGTATTTGTTTTATATGTTTCCTGTTCCAGTTTGTCTTTGTGTACAAATCTTTCAAATCTTTCATTGCCTTGTGTCTTTCCCATTCATGTTGGGCTGCCTTAGCTTGGAGATCTCTAATGGTGTTCTCCAATGCTTTCATTTATAAAATTGAGGATTCTGTGTATTCTGTCAGTGATTTATTTTCTTTTTGAAAGGACTCCATCATTTTCCTAAGTACAGATTTGTCATTTTCATGTGTTTCAGCTGTGGTCGATGTTCAGGGCTTGCTGTGTTAATCTCGCTGAATTTCATTGGAGTCATATTTCCCTGATTTTTGTCAGTTTTGTTCTTTTTTTTTTAATAATTTATTTTTTATTTCTTCAAGTTACATCTCAATCACAATCCCCTCCCTACTTCCCCCTCCAGTCCCAATCAGTTTTTTTCTTTTGCTTACGTTTAGCCATCTGGTTGCCCTAAGATGATTGTTCCTGATGTCTTCTGGACCATTTCAGTGGCACTACTGGTCCTCTTTAGGGTATTGCGGTGACCATGTGAATATTGGGTGCTCAGGTAGCGGGAGGTACCTCTATCTGGCAGTTGGGGTTACCTCCCAAGACCTTGCAGTAATCAGACCTGAGGGAGACTGTACCGGTGCAGGACGAGCAGCCCTCTGCCCTGTCTGAGTGCAATGTTCTTCCAAGTGATTGTATATCCAGTAGAGGGACCTTTATGCCCAACACCTTTCTGGGTAAGCCTAGATATGCTTGTGCCTCCCTGCCAGCCGCTTCGCTGGAGATAAATCTTGGTGAACCTCTTGTTCTCCTGTATGGAATGCTGGTGTGGAAGCTGGGTGCTCCGGAGGCTGGTAAGTACCCCTGTCTGAGGTTTGGAGCTATTTGTTGAGTATTTGTGGCTTTTGCCCGCTTCTGCGGCAGGGTCCACACCCGGGCCTGTGCCCTGTGACACTGGCCTCTGCTCTGTACCTTGGACCTCTGCCCCACTCCGCTGGCCTCCAATTTTGACCCTGAGACTGTGCCCCAAGCTGTTGACCTCTGCTTTGGGCCCCCGGGCCTGTGTCCCGTGCCGCTGACATCTACTTTGGGCCCTGAGCCTGTCCACTTGCTGGGTTTTTGAGTGGCTCTTACCCACTTCTGTGGCATGCTCCTTGGCCTGGGTTTCACACCCCACCACAACACGCCACACCCCATGGTCTGGGTTCTGCAGCTGCTCCTAGCTGCCTGGGATCCCTGCCGGGCTGCCTCCCATGGCCTGGATTCCCCACCACACTGCTCCCTGTGGCCTGAGTTCTGTGGGTTCTTCACCAAGCTGTGCCCCACAGCCTGGGTCCTACACAGTGCCATTCCCTACTGCCTGGGTAGGTTTGTTTACCTGAGTGTCTGAGGATGTTGTTCAGCTTGTTTATATTTCTGCAATGTTGTAGCTATTTTCCCCCGAGCTCAAAATGTGTCCCTGCTGACTGCTGCCATCTTGGATTCTCCCCCATCTTCATGAGTTTAAAGATCTACATCCAACTCATCTCCCATCCTAACTTGCATCCCAATTTTAAAAACATCTTCTTAGATCCAGAACACCCTCTTAATTCCTAAACAATTCAAAATTTAGCTATAAGACTATAGCTATCTAGTCTTCAACCACATCACAGACCTGAGAGGGATAAATATATCTGATTATACAGGAAGTGCAGGTCCAGCAGCTTCCAAAACTAAGAAATGACAGACAACTGTCTGCCTGGACAGTCCCCAATTTCTCTCCATATATTAGAGTATCAATCTTCAGCCATTTGGCCCCGTTTCTCTGACAGACATTGATTGTAAAGCAGGAACTATGAAGGACTTGCCTGCCCTGTCTTGGCAGAGCTAGGGTGTCGACTTACCTGCTTCCAAGTTTTGTCCTGTTTGGACAGCATTCTGTCTACAGTTGAAGCAAGAGATTTTTCTTGCCAAGAAATAGGCTTGCCGCTAATTCAACCATCTTCAATTGGAGATTCTTCTATGCTCATCTTCTACTTGGGGTAGAATGGGGGTGTTGTCAGAACCTGACTTGTCTCGATACCAAAAAAATCTTAAGTTAATAAAACATCTTTGAATGCCATATTCTGCAGATCTCTTGAGGTTTTTTTGAAGACCACCTATCTATCTCTTATATTTGAATAAGCAAATGTTGCTTGTCTCTTAGCAGCTTGATTTCTGATTAGCTTAGAAAATAACTGTGATAGACTGTCCTAGTACCTAACAAAATGACATGCTTGAATGACTATTAGTTTGCATTTCTTAATTATTCTAAACAGTTTATGACAGTTGGTAGCAAAAGACCAAAACTTCATATTTCATTTTTAAGCATTACCTAGGTACAATACCTTAAAAAGAGTTAACCTTAATTTTGTATCAATATACAAAGATCAATACCATTGTGGCCAAATATAATCTTAATTCTGTATCAATATACAAAGATCAATACTGATGTAGCACAATACAATCTTAATTTTGCATCAATATACAAAGATCAATACCAATTTAGCCAAATATAATCTTTATATATACAAAAAAAAACCTTTTAAGCTGATATCAGGTGTATGTGAGCTATGTGGCAACCTGAAGTCTAACATTTTAATCTGAAATTAAGATCATTTTTTCTTTCATGCCAGTAAGGCAAGTATACCTTTGGCAAATTATAATTTGAAAATTTTATATTTTATTTTTCTTATGTTTTTAAGCTTATTTACCCTTTTTTTAAATTAATTTTTTTTCTCAAGTTATTTCTAGAACATAGTTTCTTTCTTTCTTCCCTCCCTTCCTCATTATTCCTCAGCCTGGTACTCTCCTTCTCCTCAGATGAGGTGGGCCTTCACATATCATACTCCCTCAGTTCTTCAGTCATGTGAGGGTTATGAGCTTCCCCTTGTACTGGGGCTTGATGTGGCACACCATCTAGGGTAAGGTGGTAAGGTGTTCCACTAACCTGCAGCAGATTCCATGACTTACTACTGGGTGAAGTTTTTCCTAGGATAGATATGCTAGGTTCCTATCTGTTTGCATCTATGGGTTGTAGGATGGTTATCCTATAATGTATAGTTAATATCCACTTATAAGAGAGTACATATCATGTTTATCTTTCTGGGACTGAGTCAGCTCACTTAGGATGAGCTTTTCTTTTTTTTTTTTTGATTTTTTTTTAAATAATTTATTTTTTATTTCTTCAAGTTACATCTCAATCACAATCCCCTCCCTACTCGCCCCTCCAGTCCCACCCTTCCACCCTCCTCCCCCTCAGCCCCACCATCCTCTTCCCTTCTTCTTTTTTTTTTTTTTTTTTAGTTTAAGGTATTTATTTTTCCCCCCAACAGCTCTCCCTTTCAGTCCAAATAATGGTTCTTTTTCTTATAACTA
>CAJQZJ010025262.1:0-21082 GCA_907164525.1 Lophiomys imhausi | reverse complement strand
ACAGCTCCTTACTGGATGACCACTGGGTCAGGGAAGAAATAAAGAAGAAAATCAAAGACTTCTTAAAATCCAACGACAATGAAGACACAACATACCCAAACCTATGGGATACATTGAAAGCTGTGCTACGAGGAAAGTTCATAGCACTAAGTGCTTTCAAAAAGAAAATTGTGACAGCTCATATTAGTGAACTAACAGCTAAGCTGGGTGAATTGGAAAAAAAAGAAACAAACACTCCCAAGAAGAGCAGAAGACAGGAAATCATCAAGCTTAGAGCTGAAATCAACAACTTAGAATCAAAAAGAACTATACAAAGAATCAATGAAACCAAGAGTTGGTTCTTTGAGAAAATCAACAAAATAGACAGACCCCTAGCCAAATTAACTAAAAGGCAAAGGGAAAGAACACAAATCAACAAAATCAGAAATGAAAAGGGAGAAATAACAACAGACATTGAGGAGATCCAGAAAATATTCGGGCATTACTTTAAAAATCTATATTCCACTAAATTTGAAAACCTAAGCGAAATGGACAATTTCCTCGATAAATTCCACCTACCAAAACTAAATCAAAATCAGATTAACAGCTTAAACAGCCCAATAACACCTAAGGAAATAGAAACAGTCATTAATAATCTCCCAACCAAAAAAAGCCCAGGGCCAGATGGCTTTAGCACGGAATTCTACCGGACCTTCAAAGAGGAACTAACACCATTACTTTTCAAACTCTTCCACCACATAGAAACAGAAAGATCACTGCCAAACTCATTCTATGAGGCCACTGTCATTCTGATTCCTAAACCACACAAAGACCCAACAAAGAAAGAGAACTTCAGACCAATCTCCCTCATGAACATAGATGCAAAAATACTTAATAAAATACTAGCAAACCGAATTCAAGAACACATCAAAAGTATCATACACCATGATCAAGTAGGCTTCATCCCTGGAATGCAGGGATGGTTCAATATACGAAAGTCTATCAATGTAATTTACCACATAAACAAGATGAAAGAAAAAAACCACATGATAATCTCGCTAGATGCAGAAAAAGCATTTGACAAAATCCAACACCCCTTCATGCTAAAAGTTCTGGAGAGAACAGGCATACAAGGACCATACCTAGAAATAATAAAGGCAATATACAGCAAGCCAGTAGCCAACATCAAATTAAACGGAGAGAAGCTTGAAGCATTTCCTCTAAACTCAGGGACAAGACAAGGATGTCCACTTTCACCATATCTCTTCAATATAGTACTTGAAGTCCTTGCTAGAACTATAAGACAACTAAAGGAGATCAAAGGGATAAAAATTGGAAATGAAGAAGTCAAATTATCCCTATTCGCAGATGATATGTTAGTATACATAAGCGACCCCAAAAACTCCACCAAAGAACTCTTACAGCTGATAAACAACTTCAGCAAGGTGGCTGGATACAAAATTAACTCAAAAAAATCAGAAGCCCTTCTTTATACAACAAACAAATATACCGAGAAAGAAATAAGGGAAACAACCCCCTTCACAATAGCCACAAACAACATAAAATACCTGGGGGTAACTCTAACCAAGCATGTAAAGGACCTATATAACAAGAACTTCAAGCCCCTGAAGAAAGAAATGAAAGAGGCCTTTAGAAGATGGAAAGATCTCCCATGCTCATGGATAGGTAAAATCAATATAATAAAAATGGCTATCCTACCAAAAGCAATATATAGATTTAATGCAATTCCTATCAAAATACCAGCACAATTCTTTATAGACCTGGAAAAAGCTATTCTCAACTTCATATGGAACAACAAAAAGCCCAGAATAGCTAAATCAATCCTGTCCAATGAAAAAACATCTGGAGGTATCACCATCCCAGATTTCAAGCTGTACTACAGAGCAACAGTAATAAAAACAGCATGGTACTGGTATAGAAACAGACCAGTGGATCAATGGAATCGAATTGAAGACCCAAACATGGATCCACACACCTATGGCCAACTAATCTTTGACAAAGAAGCCAAAAACGCACAATGGAAGAAGGACAGCATCTTCAACAAATGGTGCTGGTCCAACTGGATGTCCACTTGCAAAAGAATGAAATTAGACCCATACCTATCACCTTGTACAAAACTTAATTCTAAGTGGATCAAAGACCTTAACATAAAGCCAGCCACACTAAAGATACTAGAAGAAAAAGTAGGAGAAACCCTCGAACTCATTGGCACAGGTGACAACTTCCTGAACAGAACACCAACAGCTCAGGACCTGAGAGCAACAATCAATAAATGGGACCTCATGAAACTGAACAGCTTCTATAAAGCAAAGGACACTGTCATTTGAACAAAACAGCAACCAACAGACTGGGAGAAAATCTTCACCAACCCCACATCTGATAGAGGGCTATTATCTAAAATCTACAAAGAACTCAAGAAACTAAATGCCAAGAAACCAAAGAATCCAATCAAAAAATGGGAGATGGAGCTAAATAGAGAATTCACAAAGGAGGAATCCCTAAGGGCAGAGAGACACCTGAAGAAATGTTCAACATCCTTAATCATCAGAGAAATGCAACTCAAGACGACCCTGAGATTCCACCTAACACCTGTTAGAATGGCTAAGATAAAGAGCTCAAATGATAGTGCATGCTGGCGAGGGTGTGGAGAAAGGGGAACCCTACTCCATTGCTGGTGGGAGTGCAGGCTTGTGCAACCACTATGGAGGTCTATCTGGTGATATCTTAGAAATCTAGGAATAACCTTGCCTCAGGACCCAGCCATACCACTTCTGGGTATACACCCAAAGGACCTCTCACGGAGACATAGGGAAGTCTCCTCATCTATGTTCATAGCAGCCTTATTTGTAATAGCTAGAAATTGGAAACAACCCAGATGTCCCTCAACTGAAGAATGGATTAAAAAATTGTGGTACATCTATACAATGGAATATTACTCAGCTATCAGAAACAATGAAATCATGCAATTTGCAACCAAATGGATGGATCTAGAGGAGCTCATCCTGAGTGAGCTAACCCAGTCTCAGAAGGATGCACATGGCATCTATTCACTTATAGTAGGATTTTAACTATATCGTACAGGATATCTGTACGACAACCAACACATCAAAAGGAACAAGGACATAATTTTTTTTTATCTTCTTCTTTTTCCTTCTTTTTTTTCTTTTTTCTTTTTCCTTTTCCCTTCTCTTTTTCCTCTCTTTTTTTTTTTGTTGATATTCTTTGTTTTTGTGGGTTTGTGTGTTTGTTGGTCTTTTTTTTAGTATTCCCCCAGTAGCAATGAGTCACCATTCACTGGCAGTACTGCCTCGTAGGCCCCCGGTGAATGAAGAGGCTCTTGGCCCTCATATAACTCCTGATCTGTGGTGAGAGAATGTTAGGCAGGGACACTCCACCCCAGAGGAGCAAGACGGAAGGGTCAGGGGGTAGAGCATGGGAGGGTGGGGCTGGGAAGTGGGAAAAGAGGACAATATGATAAGGATGTAACCTGAAGCAACAAACAAATAAATTTATTAACTAAAAAAAAAAAAAAAAAGGCAGGGGGCAGGGCTGAAACACTGTGAATGGAACAGAGGATACAGCCATTCGGCCTGGTTTTGCAGACCTCCAGGTGTAGAGAAGACGTGGAGCTAAGGTAAAATACAAGAGAATTGTGGTATTGGCCCATGCCTTTGACTTCAGCGGAGACGGGGGGGGGGGGGGAACCGTAGAGTTGGTGGTCTTATGTATTCTGGAGTCATACGGAGCGGGGTGGTGAGGGTGCATACTCTTGGTCCCATCATTCAAGAAGAGTACACCCTTGGTCCCAGCTCCCAGCACACTGGAGACAGAAACGGGCAGATCCCGGAACTCAGGGTCAGCCTGATGCAGGGCAAACTCTAAATAGAGAAAGACTTCGATCCAGGAGTGGTGGAACACATCTTTGATCCCTTCAGATGGGAAACACAGGTCCCTGATCCCAATAATTAGAGTTCAGAGACACACACATGGGATTTGGAGGGACCTAGGTTTGGAGGCTACTTACAAAAGGCCTTCTTGATGCAGGCAGATTGTCCTTTGGGATCTCAAAATATATACACCAGAGCTGGTTTAGCTCCAAGGTGACAGAATGATTTCTTCTTTAACCCGGATTGAAAGATAACGCTTTGTATGTTGTCAGAAGGCCAAATTAGCTTCAGGAGAAGTACTACCTAGCCCCCCCACCCACCCCACCCCCCCCAAAAAAAAGAGGGCAATTGTCCTAGGGTTGGGATTGGGGCAGGGCTCTGTTCTTATCGTTTCAGGAGAATCGAAGCGTCCATTAGGGGAGCCCGGGGACGGCTGGACAGCGGAATCCTCAGCAGAGAGCAGAATCAGGCACCAAGGAGGACGAGTGACCCAGTTGATTCTGCCTGGCAGACTCCCTCAATAGCTGTCTCCATCGGGGGCCTGCAACCACCACAGCAATCCAATGTCACTGGGACTGCTCAGGTCTACACAATGCCCCGGCAGGAACCTCAGTGAAACCTGCAAGATCAGCTTCTGCCTACAAACCCCTTAGGTCATCTAAACAGCTGAGAACAGAAGGACTGAACATAAAAGGAGTGTACTAACATTTTTAATCATTTTTTCCAATTTGGGTTCGGGCCCCAAACAGGTCTACTACGACCCAAATCAGCAGGAAGTCACTTTAAGAGAGCGACGTCCCATGCCCAGAGGGTGGGGAAGGTGTTTCTCCACCCTTCTTTTTGGTTATTTGAAGGATAACTGAAAACTCTGATATGTAGGGGAAGAGACTACAAGCTGATAAATGGTCCTGTCTTAATGGGTTTTGGAGGTTAGCCCCAGGGAATTCCTACTTTTCCTTTTCTGTATCCTTCTTCCTCTCCTATGTAGGAGTGCATGGGCTTGAGAAAAATGAGATATAGACATAGCACAGGAAGGTCCAAGAAGAAGGGACAGATTATTGAATATGCCCTTATACCTTTGTATATTGATACAAAATTAGTAGTTTATTTGGCTAAAGTGGTATTGACCATTGTTTATTGTGCAAAAATAAGATTGTATTGGATTACATCAGTATTGATCTTTGTATATTGATACAAAATTAAGATTATAGTTGGCCACAATGGTATTGACCCTTGCATATGGACATAATATTAAGATTATATTGGGCTACATAGGCATTGATCTTGGTATATTGAAACATAATTAAGAGTATATTTAACCACAATTGAATAGATCTTTGTATATTGATACAAATTTAAAGGTAACACTTCCTAATGGTATCATACCTAGAGATACTTAAAAATAAAATGTGAAGCTCTGACCTCTTGATACCAACCATCTAAAACGGTCTAGGACAGTTAAAACAAACTCCTAGTCATGCAAACATGTCACTTTGTTAGCTACTATGACAGTCTATCACAGATATTCTCTAAACTACCCAGTAATCAAGTTGCTAAGAGACAAGCAACATTTGCTTATCTAAATAAATACAAGAGATGGATAGGGCATCTTCAAAAACCCCTAGAGATCTGCAGAATATGGCATTCAAAGATGTTATCTTAAATCAAGATTTTTTTTGATATCGAGACATATCAGCGCCTGACAGCACCCCCTATTCTACTCCAAGTAGAAGATAAGCATCGAAGAACCTCCACTGTAAGATGGTTGAATTAGTGGCAAGCCTTTCTCTTGGCATGAAAAAACCCCTTGCACCAACTGCAGACAGACTGCTGTCCAAAAAAGGACAAAACTTGGTAGCAGGGAAGTCGACAGCCTAACTCTGCCAAGACAGGGTAGGTAAGTCCTTCATAATCCCTGCTCTACAACAAATGTCTGTCAGAGAAACAGAACCCAAAGGCTGAAGATTGATGCTGGAATGTATGGAGAGAAAATGGGAACTGTCCAGGCAGTCATTGGTATGTTCTTTCTTACTTTTGGAAGCTGCAGGCCCTGCACTTCCTATATAAGCAAATATATTTATCCCTCTCAGGTGTCTGAGGTGGTTGAAGAATAGACAGCCAGAGTCTCATAGTTAAATTTTGAACTGTTTAGGAATCAAGAGGGTGTTATAGATCTAAGAAGATACTCTTAAAAGTGTGTTGCAAGATAGTATGAATGTTGAGTCACATATAGACCTTTAAACTCATGGAGTTGGTTAGATAGTAGAATGTTAAAGTCAGGGGCCAAATATGTTTAAACTGGACATTGGGAAGGTATACTGGGCCAATTTACTCTCATAAATGTGGCATATTTATATCTATTGTTTTGTATAATACTTACTGTTATAAGAGAAGGAACCATTTGTTGGACTGAAAGGGGAAACTTCTGGGGGGAAGAGGGTGGAAGGGCGGGTTAGGAAGGGGGAATAGGGAGGGGTTTGTTACTGAGATGTAACTTGAAGAAAAAAAAAATAAAGTATTTAAAAAAAAAAAAGTGCTCAGGACAGGGATGTGGTGGTAGTTAGTTCTCATTAGGAATTAGTATGCAGATCAACCTGGCACCGGGCAGCACATAAAGGAAGAGCTTGGCATCACTTGGACTTGGGGCCGAGATGGGCGGAGCCCAGTTGACACGCCTTGTTGAAGGGGTGTGGCTAAGAAACCGCACAAGCTGCTGCAGATGATGTCAATTGCCACAAGCCACAGAGACCACTGGATATCTCGAGAGATATTGTGGGCCCGCAAGGTTGCTAGGGATGGCAAGATGATGATATATGTAAGCTGGGGTTTCCACATGGACCTCTCTCTCTTGCCCCCACTGACAGAGAAGACAGAATCACACACTGGAGAAGTGTGCAGCAAGGTATGCCATTCTCCAACCTTTAGGCAGCAATAGACTGAGGCAAATCAATGGTCAGAAACCTTGGCAAGTGAACTGAGGATTGCAGAGAAACTGAGAGGCAGAATCCGAGGGAGGGAGAGAGAGAGAGACTTTTGCCACAAGCCAGCCTAAGAAGTCTTGGAGAAAAGGCCTGGCATAGAACCTGCTGAGAGGAAGTTCTTGAAAACCAGTCACTAAAGGCATTCTTGGGGACCCTGAGAGTGCCAGAAGAGTGAACGAGGTGGGCAGAGTTCAGAGGCCACAGTGAGGAACACTAGGCCGTGAAGCTCACAGGAGACTAAAGAAGAGAGTCTCAGCTGATGGAGGAAGCCGACTTCAAGTTTAGCAGTTAAAACAGCCTGGTCTCATAAGCCAGCCACAATCTAGCGGTTGAAATAAACTGACCATAGGAACTGGCAAAGCTCGGCCCAGCAGGGATGCTTGCTGTGACTGCCATAGCCAGACTGCTAAAATGAAGTTTTCCTGCACAGACCTGCACTAAGAATATTAATATCCTTTCAAGATTGGCTAAGTATTCTTAAGTATTAAGTGTTTATAAGTATTAGGTTATAAGTATTAAGTATTATAGGTTATAATATATAGGTGTTTTATAGGTGTTTGTTAAGTATTAATAAATATAAGTGTTTTAAATAAAAATTTACTGTTACACAGGGAATGCCATTAATTAATGTTTTTACAGTGTCTCCTAAGAAGTCTTTGATTTCAGGTGCTAAAGATTTGAGGGCGAAGTCTCAGAACTAGAAACTGGCTGGACTGAGACCAGCTGAAGCGGAGAGTCAATGCGAAGCTAGAATGGAACACAGTAGGCCTGAAATGTAATGTCTGTTCCTTTGCAATTTGGCTGAGGATGCTGACTACGGACAACACGGGAGCCTTGAAAACTTTATGCTGGTCACAAAAGGACAGACATGTATACCACGTACCCAGAATACTGAGACTCATAGAGACAGAAATTAAAGCACACATTGACAGGAGCTTGGGGTAGGAGGATTGGGGAGTTCTCATTTAACGGATAGAAAGTTTTGTTTTTGGAAACTGTAGAGATAGTGGTAACAGCTGCATAGTAGTGGGATGTATTTACTTCAGTGAACCACACTTGTTCTTCTCCCAGCACTGGACCTCCACGTGCTAAATAAGCCCTCAACAGTTGGGCTCCATCCCCAAACCCTAAAACTAAAACATGTTTAAATGGTTAATTTCAATTTTTAAAAGGAAATGTGTATGAAATGTCTAGTAACGGTGTGCCATGTTGATGTCAGATGTGTATGGTAAGGAAAACTGCATATTTGAAAATTTGACTAACTCCTGGCAAAGATGGTGCTGTTGTGTTTGTAATGTGAGTGTTTATGAAGTGATTATATTAGACTGGCATGTCCATTAGCTTTCATAGTTAGATTTAATTTGGAATTTATGCTAGCAGCAATTTCCAAGTAAGCAGTACACTGTTATTAACTGTATTCCTGTCTTGTACAGTGATCTCTTAAACTAGTTCTCTGCCTGTGTGTCTATCTATGTTGTATTTTAACCATTCACAATATTCCTGAATAAATCTAAAACTGTTTCCTAAAGGTTGTTTTTTAAAAGATACAAAAAATAAGAAGAACTGGGTAGAGTAAGAAATAGCTGACCTTGCTCAAAAAGACCATTATTAGCTTGAACGGGGTACAAATGTGGTCTGGACAGTAATGTGGGAGAGAGCTTAGATGGTTGGTCACAGTGGTGGGTGCATGGTGCCCATTGGCCCTGGCTAGAAAGGGCCAGGTCACCCTGTGAGCGTGTTCCCACTGCTCTCACTCTGCACCTGTGTAGCAAGCAGGAAGCCACACGAGCAGACACACTATCAGTCATGTGGCTCGTATTCCAGATGGGAGGGCTACTAACCACACCCTTACACACTGTCTAAAAGCAAAGCAGAACACTGGCATGGGTGGACAGAATGGCACAGCACAGAGCTGAGGTGGAGGCGGCAGTCTAGGTGGTCTGCTCTGCTGCAGACCCAAACTGCCACGACTCAGCTCCCCAAGTATTGACAGAGCAGGCCAACCAGCTGTCAGTTTTATAGGATCGTGCATCTTAAATCTTATCTTCTTCTTGTCCCTAAAAGTCCGTAGAAAGTCTTTGTGAATCAGACTCAAATACAGTACATTTTTACCAACCAAGAAATTCTGGTTTGGATATATTTGCGTGTTGCTTTAATTCTTCTAATAACTAATACTACTGCCACATATTATGAAGATAAAATCAAGTCACTTGATTAATAATGGTAGCAGAAGAAATAAAGCTGTGGGCTTTCTGTCATAGCCATAAAAGAATAAACTGTAAAATTTTAAGCTCCTCTTGTCAAGTAAGATGGTATCAAACCACACAGGTTTGCGCCAAGTATATGGTGGTGAGAGGACCACCTAGCCTGGTCCAGCCAGACATGCCATTTACAGCAGAAGATGCCAAAGGAAACATGGAGAGCTGAGTTGGGCAGAGACCACTCTTAACATGTGGTCTACTCACTCCTGCTGGGTGCTTGAGCTGGCAGCAGTGTGGGCACCATTGAGAATATCTTCATAGTACTGCAGGAGCAAGGCACATACCGATTCTGACCAGTTGACATGGAAGAGGGTAAAAAATCTGGGGGTGATGCAGGAACACTCAGCAGTGGGGACAGAGTGAATATTAGTGTGGCAGGAGCATGGCTAAGGGGACACACACTCAGCAGTGAAGCTAAATGAAAGTGAGTGTCAGCATGCCAAGTCGGGAAATCAACAGTGTCTGTACTCTAAAGGTGAGATGTCATATGCTGAGAAAGATGGCAGTACTAGAGCCCTTACATGTGTGAACTTCCAGAATCTGCTTAGTTTCCTTTCAAAATATGGTACCCAGAAAAAGGAAAAAATACGCACTAGGATACAGATATGGGAAGATTAACATGAACACCCGATATTCTTCAGCTCAGCCTCTATCTACCAAGCGATGGTTGTGACATGTTTTAGAATGAAAGGTTGCATCATGGAATAAATACTGTGCATGTGTGTCTGTGTCCATGTCAGTGTGCGTGTGTGCGTGTGTGTGTGCGTGCGTGTGTGTGTGCGCGTACGCGTGTGTGCTTGTTTGCACGTGTGTGTGCGTGTGTGTGTGTGTGTGTGTGTGTGTGTGTGTGTGTGTTTGGCTTTGGTTATTATGAAGTCTTTTGGGTTTTGTGTCTGTCACTACATATTCTGCCTTGAATCCATAGTTAACATCATTTTTGTAACTCTTTACCACTTCTGTGTGAGGCTATTCCTGTTGTGGGATGGCCTAAAGTATGGTACAGTTTTCTAAACTGCATACTGAGTTACCATGGTGCTGTTATTTTGTTGAAGATGCCTATCTTAGACCATCTTGTTACATGCTGAACCATCCTTAGAAGAATTCTAGCCAAAGATGAGCAACCAACTGAAATGGCTGAGAGTTTGTGATTAGGATCAAGGGTCCCTTATGACTCTGAGTCAGCTCATTTATGTGTAACCTCCAATACTTTTGGCAATTGATTTGTATTATAGTAGCTGAATGTATTGTCTTCACATTGCAAGTGAATTTTGTTGAGTCTGAGCTATTCATTGAGTAGAATGAAAACTCAAGCCAGTTAGCTTAAGCTCTCATAAAACATGCCTAGGCATATAGATGGAGACAGAGTTCTTGCAGGGACCACTTAAAAAAGCACTGGTTTCCTGAAAATGGAGGTCATTCATACTATAACCAAATGTCTCTCTTTCCTAATTTGGAAATTTTGAATGTGTTGGTTAAAGGAATTAGTAGTTACTATTAACTAATGACTTAACAGTGGCCCAGATCCAATCTATTTTCACCTCCTGTTCAGCTCCTGTATCCTTAGCCAGTGCAGAACTTAACTAGCAGGCAGAAGAGTACCTGACCTAGTTTTTGAATCCTTATATGATGCATAGATAAAAATAATTTTTCTGTACTAATTAATTTAAAGTCTTGGAACATAATAGCTTGGAGGCTTAACATCTCTAAATTTGTATGCAAATCATTAGAAAGTAGCTTGCTCTAGGGAAAGAGATGTTGGTTTTCATTAATCCATTGTTGAGATTTTCAATGGAAATAATTCAATAAAATCTGTGTTGTTCTTTCTCTCAGTTAATCACAGCAGAATAGTACAGTGCAGGAAGGACAGCTGCGTGACTATTCCTTCATGCCCGGGTCTAATTTGTTTTTGAAGCATCCCTCAATTTTCCTGTATTTGCTTAACCATTTACAAGACAACTCAGTGTAGAACTCTAAAGTCCCATAGTTACTGCTCCTTGTCTTGCCGAACTGGTGGTGAAATTAGAAGGTTTCCTCTGGCCCCCAGCTCTTACCTGTTAACGGTGTACTTTGTGGTTGGAAAACTGGGGCTGAGAGAGAGCCATAGACAGCCATTAATTATGGCTAGAAGAGAGAAGGAAAGGTAACTGAATTCATTTAATGGAAACCCTTTTCTTTTTCCTTATGATGCTGAAGATCAGACCTAGAAGCTTGCACACACAAAACAAGGGCTCTGCCACCAAACTTATTCATCTCAGCCCTTAGAGAGTCTCTAGGAGATGGTGGACTTTCTAACTATGCCTAAGACATTTAACATCTGAAGCAATTCCATTTTGGATGAAGAACATGAAGAAGGATTTTTTTTTTAATGTCAACAAGAACATGGGTTCTCTCAGAAAGTTAGATCACCTTTGAACCTGCCACTAAGGAAGAAAAGAGAAGTCAACTAGGGGATCGAATGGGAAATTCTTAATGCAAAAGAGTTAAGTACATGTAAACATTTTCAAAACAGTAGTAGGGTTAGTGACCGCAGTCTCAAACTGCCTCAGAAAAAGCAATGGTAGAAACTATAACAACATAAGAAACTAATTGTTCTCAATTTTAAAAAAAGAAGCAAGATAGTCCCAATAATAATTATTAATTATCACTTGTGTCACTGTTGCCGTTTTTACCTAATTATTGGCCGGAACGTTTCTGATAACAATTTGCAAATTTAGGAAGTTTCATTTCCCCCTTTAATAGAGGGTAATTAAAATGCCTTACTGGTAGTGGAGTACTTCTGCAGACATCAGCTTCGCAAAGCTTCTGTTTGTTTAGGAACTTCTTGACTTAAACAAAGCCAGTGTTTGTGCGTTGAGCTGGGGAAGGAGAAAGAGGCCGCCATGAACCATGTATAAACAAGTCTCTTTGTGTGGTTTTCAGGCAGTGGCCATTCTTTGTACTCTGTCCCTTGGGCTCTTTGCCAAGTTCAGAGCATTAGCTGTGTCATCCTTGGAGGTATGTAATGTGGAGAAGAAAGAATCAGAACTATGTAGGAAGATAGTGGATATGCTCGCTGTCCTAGGTGAAGAGATTAGATTTCACAGAGCCAAATCCCACCGGGAGAGCCTGGGGTGGGGCTGGTTTCCTACACCAACTGGAGGGGTGTGGGGGGCGGGTGCAGCTTAGACACTGTGCTAGTCTGTCTCATTGGCTCGCTGCTTTCCCTGAACTCTTTGCATCATAGTGTCAGAACAACGATCACTTGACATGTTGCCTCAGTTTCCCGAGAGTGTGGTTAAAGAAAACAACCTTCACCATACTCCCCAGCCCAGCTGTGCCATCTCCAGGACGAAATGCTACAACCTACAGATTAAGTTCATTGGGGAAAACTACTTCACCTCTACAAAAGGGAATCTTCTATGTCAGTACTGCCAGAGGACACTGCCGATGGCTTCGGGAGTTATAAGGAGTTGGGGATGGATGTTCAGGCTGAATGGGAACATTAGGCAAGGTCATTTCTGCCATGGGTTGATCATTGTGGTAGGTGCCTTCTTAGCTCGCTTAGTAGTAAGTTTTCGTGTGCTCAGATCTTCATTTGCAACCTGACCTGCTCCTGAAGCAGAGAGCTCAAGCACTGGACAGGACCTCAAGGCCCCGTCCAATCCCTCCTCCCACTCCTTCAGAAGTCTGAGGGGAGATCCATCTGCTCCTAAACCTCCCCCACACCTCGTTTCCACCAGTGGAGCAGCCATCCTCCTCATGCTGAGCTACAAAGATTCAGCATCATCAGTCTTCTTCCTGCATCCCTCACATCAGTTCACTGTCAATTCTGCATCTGGGTCATTCCCAGCCTTCTTCCCCATTCTCATCATGGCCCCCAGCCTGGCATTAACCGCTTTGAATGTGACTGTTTCTCAGGCTCACCCCTTCTTAACTCATGCTGCACATGGTCCCCAGCCTCTGCCCTCTATGCAGAAGCTTCAAGTGGAAAGAAACCCATGAGTTACCTTACTCTGCTTCCGTCACACAGGAACGTTACTGGAACTCCTTCTATTTCACTTCTACTTTCTTACTTAAAATCTGCTGGTGGTTTCTCCCACCTGTTAGCTAGAAACAAACAACTTCTTGGCTTTACATTCACTCCTGTCCACTGCCAGAGTCTTGCCCCATCTGATCTGATCTTTCAACACCAAAACATGTGGCTGGTCTTCACACTCCTTCCTGAATACCTTCACAGGGCTTCTGCCTCCAGGTTACAAATGACTCTTAATTAGCCCAAATTGGCGCCATACAGTAAACTAAAAGGACTGACTCAGATTGCATAAGGACTAGGGGCAGATCTCATTCCCTTGTCTCTGTCCTCAGGAGTCTGACTTTGTCTTGGTTCTACTTCCCTTCATTCTCGGCTTGCCTCATCCACGTGGTAGCAGAACAACTTCCACAGTCCCAGTTGTCCTACCCTCTGATCATGGACTCCCGTGACAGTGGCTCCAGCAATCTGGTCTAGATCACTGGCCTATCACAGTGGTCAGATAGTGGGTTTTGGTTTGCAAGCTCAAGTGTGGGTCCAAGTGAAGTAAGTTTAAGGAAAGTCAGAGTACTGGGATCAAAGGAAGTGGGACTGGAGATGCATTTGTTCTCTTTACCCCATCCTTAGCCCCTCTCCTCCAAGGCCTGCACTGCATCCACTTCCCCTAGGATGCCTTTTTATTTTTCCAGACCACTTGCTATGGCTATGCATTTTTTTTTTAACCATCCTACAGGACCCCTGGTCTCTAAACCTAGATGCTAAAGTATAAGGTTTTCCAATTTACATCTTTGTTTTCCTCTGAATATCTGGTGCTTTACATAATTAACATAGTGAATCTTTGCTGATAAAGTGGGGTGTGTGGAGGTGGTGTGTGTGTGTGTGTGTGTGTGTGTGTGTGTGTGTGTAAGAGAGAAAAAGAATATGTATTGGAGGAAATACACACCTTCATGGAAACATGTCAGCAAGCAGTCCCTAACCTGGAGCCTACGTGATGATGCCAGCGTCTGGCCACCTTGGTAACTAGATGCAGGCTCTGGTTAGGAGATCTTGTGTCTTTTTATATTGAGAAGTAAGATGATGACATTGCCTGGTCCTCAAAATGCAGGGTGTTTTGTCTCTCACTTCAGTCTCAGCAAGAATGGACAGAAGCCAGGGAGTCAAACTGAAAGAGGCATCTTAGAGGAGAGCAATGGTGTAAATTAAGAGGAAAAGTCAAGACTGTGGCCAAAGGTGAGGAGGCCTACTTGTTCTGACTGGAAGTAAAGGTGTTGCTCTCCTGTTGCTGAACACCTACATTCTTCCTGTTCTCTCCACAAGTGTTTCAGCTAGGAGTTCCCTCCCTCCCCTATGTGCTGTAAGTGTAGTCTGATCTAATGACCTCTCCACAGTAACTAGTTCCATATGCTTGTTCACTTCTATCTGCAAAACAGCTTTAAGAAAATTTTACCAAGGTCATATCACCTTGTTTTGACACTTCTTCCAAATGGCAGGAATTTGTTTGGAATCTGTTTTAGAGAACAGAGAATTTGTCTTTCATATAAGAAGCAAGATTATTATATTGGATAACGCTGATCTAAAAAGAAGGTATTTTGGGTTTTAGGGTTAACTTTGGATCCAATGAAAGAGAAAACCTTGCATTCCTGAAGAGTTTCTCATTGAAGAAAGCCATGGGCCATTCTAAGAGCTACATGAGACTTAGCAATCATGAATGTTGGTATCTCAGATTTAAACATTCTTAAGAATGGGCTTGGTTCTTGTGAACAGCTAAGATGCTGGGCCTTGTCGCCACAGATTTGGATTTTGTAACTCTGGAATGGTGCCCACATTACACAGGGTGATTCCAGTGAGCGTTCCACACACCATCCATGGGGACACTCACCCAACTACTAGATGCAAACAAACTGCATCTAGTAACTGTGAAGTACCTGTTGAAATTCATGCAGCCCCTAGACTAAGAAAGTATCCTGACTCTGTCTGCAGCCTTGTCCCTTTGCCTCTCCTAGGAGAGACATCGAAACAGTGGTTGAGAGGCAGACCTTCCACGTGCCAGTGCCAGCTGTCCACCTCCACCGTAAGACCTCACACAGGTTACTTGACTTCCTTAAGCTTTGGGTTCCTACTAAAGTTGAAGTAATAATGTTACCTGTTGTTTAGGAGGACAGAGAAGATTCCAAATGCTAAATTCATGTAAATCACTTCAGCCTAATAAAAATGAGTTTAGGCTCATACCTTAAATATGATATCAGCTTATTGTTATCATTTATGATAAATTATCTCCCAGGTTGAACTGCTCCTACCCATAGAACTTTCTAGAAGGTACAAATGTCCTTGGGAGCCATGAATCTGAAGTCCCTCCTGGCATTCTTTCAGCCTGTGACTGATAGGTGAGACTTAAATGCCCCCCTCATGGAAACTTTTCTTCTATCCCTGGTGCCTGTGGTGGGGTAACAGGTATTGGGTATCGGACTGTGGTAAATAGACTAAAGCCAGCTTTGGGGGTTGGAGGAGGGAACCTTAGGGAAGGTCAACAGTCAGACTCCTGAGTTGTGTAGGCTGTGAGGAGAACATTGGTGCTGGAAGGAACCTCAAAAGTCCTCCAGCCCATCCTCCTTCCCACCATTAAGTGAGAGAAAGACGCTGGAGACAGGGCTGGGATAAGAGCCCAGTTAATTCCCTTCCTGGCCAGAAATAAACAAACATGCGGAGCCTACCTTATAATATTAACAAAGAGCCTCACAGTCCAGGTTGATTTTAATATGTAAACCCAAGTCCATGACCTTGTAATAAAAAGGGGGATCAAGTGTGTACACATAGGTGTACTTCATAATTGGACTTAAAGTGTCATTGTTTTTCCTCCCACCCTGGGGAGTAAAAATAGCCCTGCCTAGTCTGAAGGAACAACTTGGATGCAATAAGAGAAAATGAGACTTGTTTCTTTGTGTCTCCCTTGATTCCTTATATACAATGAGCCTGTGTTCTGAGGGGGCCTGGAGATGGCCCCTGGCTCATACTCACCTCTACTGTTAAGCTAACTACACAAGGAGACTCAATGTCAAGTTTAATGGAACTCCTTTTAAAACAGTACCTACTGGCTCATTAATTAAAACAGCCGTTTCCAAGTGCTGCTAGCCTAAGTTTACACTAACAAATGAAAATGTGAGTATAGCTGTGGTCTGCAGTAAACACACCTCTCCAAGATGAGGACACAGGCCTAGCACATAGAGCTGCAGGTGGAAGTCTTGGTGCTGTGGACAGAATCAATGGAGACTGAGTAGGAGAAAGTGGACACATGACAGCCTTTTAGCCTACAGATCTCTCCAGATGTAATCTCCCATTCTTTCCCCCCAGTTTTGGAGTCCAGTGTGTGCATGCCATCATTAGGCTGTGGACAGAATAGAACCAAAACCTTGCAAATGTGCATGGCAAGTGATGGCCTTTGGAGCCCTGTGGTATTCAGAGGCTTTGTTGGAGTTACTCAGAATTTGGAAGAGCCCACAAAGTGCCGTGTCGGGAAGAGCCACTGCTAGTCTCAGCAGCTGATGGCTGCCAGCAGCTGCCAATGGTTTTGTTGCTGTTTGTTTTTGAACTCAGACCACACAGTGCTCCTCTCTGGCTGTTTCCGGAAACAACCTCTCAGAGTCGCAGGCAGTGACAGTTCTCCAGATGTTGCCACCTTTATGTTTATCTGAGTTTCTTTGGTGTGCCAGGGATATTGATGTAAGAATTGTGCACACAGTGCTCACACCCCTGCTGTGCCTGTCCTTGGCCTGCTGTCACAGTAGTTCTGTCCAGTTCAGGTGAGGCCTCTTGCATTCCCCAACCCTCACATGGATAATCCCCCTCCTCTGGAATGTCACATTTGATTTTAAAGCTCTGGGAAGTTTCTGGAATTGTAGCATCTCTTGATCCCCTTGCCCTCCTCTCTTGTGGGGCATTAGAAGGCTAGGTCATAGGAGCTCCCCAAAACACAAAAGACCTAGGTTATGAAAACATTTCATCCTGGCCTGATTTTCAACAACTCTAGCCCCCTTTTGTCTCAATCCCTGTGGTACCCTCCATGTCCACCCCCCAGGGGCACCACTGTTCTGCAGAGACTGGAAGTCCTTGATGACAGTCAGCCTCTCATCCAGTCCTTCTGAGAATCCTCATGGGAAGCCACTCTCCTCTCACCTTGTGAGGTTTTGGTGGGGATCATCAATCACAGTGCCTCACCTTTTGGGACACAATTATGGACCTTGTGGATTTCTTGACTAGGCTTTTTTAGAAGTGAACGGGTGTGTATTACTGCTTAACCATAAGGCTGGAATGATGTGCTCATGATTGACATGTTTTATACTACACAGGAGACACCACTCTGCAAGAAATCAAGCTGTCGTACTGTGTCCCAGGTTGGCTGGGTTACATGAGCCAACACATTCCCTTCTTGGCCTTAAGGTTACCTGAGCTGGATTTCTGGTACTCACAAGAGTCTGGTTTAATGTAGTCCCATACCTTGGCCCCATCTCTGTTAGGAAGACACTCCACTCTCCTCTGGTCCTTTGGCCGCACACCCATCCTGGTGCCACAGGGGAAGGAGGATTTCCTTTCAGTGGTCGAGTGATTCCAGTGCCATAGGGCGACAGTTCCCAGGAGCTTCTTTAAACATGTAAAAGTGGCCTCCGGTTCATGGCTAGAGAACTCATGCTATGAAGAACTTTCCTCCGGAACCCTCATGTGATGTCTCAGAAGCCCTGTAACTAGGAAGAGGAGAGGCCCCGCATGGCCTTCAGATACCAACAGGCCCCAAGTCCCCGGGGTAAAATAATAGGATCATAGCCTGCAGCTCTCACAGCCTCACAGAACTGATTGTGGGACCCCAGGCCGATATAATCAATCTTTTCCATTCTTGAGAAATATTTCCATAGCCATTCCATCAATACCTCATCCTGTCTCCTCCAGCACACGGAATCTTTCTCTCACCCTCCACTCATTACTGTTGACCACAGCTTTTATCCTGCAGTAACCTTGTGGAAAAGCATGTTTTTCAGTTTCGTTGTATAAATACATTGGACCTTTTTGTTTGTTTCTAATGCTGAGGTAGAATGTGCTGCCAGAGACTTTTTATGAATGTCCTGCAATGTTATGGAAAACTGAGACAGTGTTGGGGGGATTTTAAAGGAAGGCTAAGCTCTGGAGCTCTGGGATCTGCCTGCCAGGCTGGACCTCTAGTTCTGTCATCAGCCAAGGCCATCCCTGAAGTAAGTCCTGAAGCCCTCCATGCCTCGGAGCCACGAAGAACTTATGTGGGTAATTATAGTACCTGCTTCGCAGGGCCATTGTGAAGAGTGAAAATTAGAAAAGTTAGAAAGACCTTAACATGGTAGGTCTTTGACTTTAATAAATAGTAACAATAAATAACTGATCCACAGGAAGCCTGTGGGGTCTGCTTTCCTACATTAGGGTCATTGGTTTGTCTTCTGGGAAACGAATTAATTAGCATGAAGAAGACTGGTGGAATGCAGGAAAGAAAGCAAGCCAGTGTGGATCCTTCTCACCGTCCCACAGAGCATAGCCAAGCACCCACCGAGGCACACCCTACCTCCAGCCTACCACTAGGGGAACCGGAAACAGCTGGGAGCACCAGCCGCCCTGCCTTCCATCGCCTTTACACTCAAAGGTAGAGGAACATCACTACCAAATGTAGCAAGGGGAGACTGAGCATGGCCCAGCATGAGAGAAGTCTGGCTGGGAAGGAAAGTAGACAAGGGTCTGTTGTAGGTCAAAGAGAGCAGGGTAGGAAAGCCACAGACGAAAGAGGAGTGTGCGGCCCTGCAGATAGGATGGCCCCTGGATCAGATGGTTCCAAAGAATTCCCCCCTCCTCCCATTCCTTAACCAGTTGCTTCCCTCTGAAATCCCACCAGCCTTTGAGAGGATGTGTGTGTTTAGAGGCCAATCCTGGGCTTGCTTTCTTTGTATATTTCTTTGATATGGATCCAGCTGTGTAAGCCACGCTTATTTTGTTTGCTCTTCATACTCTTTATGGGTCTTTATAGACTCCTTCTTTCTCTTTCCTGCTGTATTTCTGAGCTTCACCTGTGTGTATTGGGCTGAATTATATGAATTTTCTCATTTCCACTCATTGGTTAATGCACCCAAACAGCAATTTCATATTGTTCAAACAAATACTTCCAAGTTCAGATGTTAAAAAGATAACTTCTCTAGAGATGGAACCGTGGCCACCTGCTGAGTTTTGGCCACCAACGGGTAAACTGATGGCCACAGAAATCTGTCAGGAAGGAGAATGGCTGGAAAAGCATGTCTAGATCACAGTGCTTGGTGCCCACCAACCCCTCCTCTGATTTCTCCTCATGTCCACCTGAGGCAAAGGGACTTGGGAAGTTCCCTATCAAGAGGGAACAGAAGAGTAAATAAATTAATCATGGCTTACACAGCTCTCTCCATATCAAAGAAGCACATAGCTCAAGTCTTGAGGTGGTTGGGTAAGAGGTATATATGAACACAGGACCCAGTCTTGATGGAGTGGAGGGTGGTTGGGTAAGAGGTATATATGAACACAGGACCCAGAGCTGGGTTCAGATGTCTACTGGAAAAGAAAAGCCTGGCTGGGAAGCGCTGCATGGGAGGGAAGCAAGACCACGATACTTCTTTTCCTGCCATTCCCTGTTCTCCCTTCCTCGCCATGACCCTCCTGCAGATGGGGTCCATGTGGTGAGCAGAGAGTGGCTTGTGCTACTTGGAGATCTCTTTAGGAAGAATCTCAGGCAGCTGTTCTCCTCTCTGTCACCCCTGCGGTGTGCTTAAAAGGAATGCACACTCCAAGACCTGACTTTGGAATGTGGCATATGGAATTTGGACACACTGACAAATCCTGAGAGAAATGAAGTAAAGAAGTTAAACATGGCTACTTTAGTTTTATTCTAGAACAAAGTTTGTCTTCTCCTTCTCACAAATACTAAATATAGACTTTCAAGACATTTCCATTATTACTGCAATGGCTTGCTAAAAAATGCATTTTGAAATGGGAGCAGCCACTTATAGGCAACATCTGTGTGACCAGGCACCATAGAGACTTTCCAGTTTCAGATTAACAAGCACTCCTCTGCCCCTGAGCCATCACTGTGTCTGCTGAACTTCACCTCTTCCCATACCACATTAGATATATTTGTCAGTCTGCTCCTGCCTTTCTCTGCCTGTACCTTCCTAGCTAAATTTGTACAATTTGAGCACAGAAACCTGGTGTTTCTGATCTTGGTGTGTTTTAATACTGCTTGTACTCAGCAGGGAACCTATGTTTTCTATATCTGAGAGGAATACAAGCAAGAAAGGAGAAAGGGAGAAAGAGAATGAAGGACAGGTGGGTACGAGCCACCTCTTAGGGCAGCTGAGGCAAAGCCAGACTCATCTTCTACAGACTTTCACCATCATAGTGGACTCCAACCTCAGAGTAAGGACTTAGGAGTGTAACACACTATGTTGTCAGTTCCCTGCTGCTGGGACAAAAGATTGAGATAAAGGATATAATCAGAAGGTTGGCTTGGACTAGTTCATTCATTTGGCCTATGGTTCAACAGGACATCATGGCAGACAGGCATGGCAGAGGAAAGCAGCTTGCCTTATGGTAGCCAAGAACCAGAGAAGGAGAGGAAGAAACTGGGCTAAGTTATACTCTCCAGGGGCATACCCTAGTTACCTGCTTCCTGCAGCTAAGCCCCACCCACAACTGTCCATCTCTGAATTTTGAAATGGATTGGCCCATTGTTGAGCTTAGAGCCTTCATGCTCCAGTCACCTCCTGGGGCCACACCTCCAAACCCCTGAAGTCCACACCTCTAGTTGACAAGCTAGAAGACATTACATATTGAAACCACAGCACAAATGCCTCTTAAAAACACTTCTCCACCTCGTGTGTGTGTGTGTGTGTGTGTGTGTGTGTGTGTGTGTGT
>CAJQZJ010025259.1:0-13642 GCA_907164525.1 Lophiomys imhausi | reverse complement strand
CCCAGAGACTGTATCATTCTAAAAGGGTATGAAAGTAGTTGTTATAAGTGAATTTAGTAATAAATAAATAAGAGTTAAATAAATAATAATTTAAAAGTTCGTTTTCAGTCCACTGGTACAGTAGAAGAAAAATTGTTATGGAATAACTAACCACTTTCTGATGGAATTTGAGGCCTTTGCCACAGGAAGGAATTTCATGTCTCATACTGTAATCCTGTTCTATATCCTGTTCTACATCTCTGTTAAGGAGATCTTGGGGCATAGAGTAGAACATGCTATTTTGGGTTTCCTATGTGGTCATGCTGTCAAACTGGCTTTTACATATTAATGTTTATATCTTACGTTAGTGCTATTCTCAGCCTTGGTCAGAGAATCTCCTTTACTGCAATGGGCAGGGGTCAATACACAGACTTGCAATTAGTCAACGTTTTGAGGATAAAAGACTGAGTGATCAACTCTGAATAGGACAGGTTTAACAAGCTTCTTTTCCACTTCCTGTTAAGACTCAGAGAAAGAACATTGTGAAAGAAGAGGTAAAAAGTTGTACCAGTAAGAGGTGGAGAGAAAGACAGGAACAAAACAATATCTTCTGGGCATGACAGGACTGCTGTGCTCATGAACTCACAGCACTGTGGGTGTCTGTACATGATATGCACAAGATGAAGCTAGTCAAGATTCCATTATGGGGGCACAATGATCATGAGTGCCCAATACTAGAGCAAGAGCTATTGATAGATGTTGGCTTTTAAGGGAGAAAGTGAACCAGTTTTCTTAGGTGTGATCCCTGATAAGTCAACCATGCTCCAGTCATGGTCCCTCGCCTATGCCTATATGAGCAATATTTATTAGACTTAGTGTTATAAACGTTATACAAGAAAAGAGGACCTAAAACTGAGGTGAGAACATGGGGGGGGGGGGGAATCTGTGACGAATTGAAAGACTTAGGATGTGAATATGGTCAAAATGCTTTCAAAAATAAAATAATATACTAACACTTTCAATAAACTGCAACTTTTATTAAAAAATAAGCTTAACATATATATAAAAAATAAAAAGAAATCATAATATAGTTTTTGTGTTTTAAGCATATATTGATCATATAAATGGTATTTTCATAAACCATATTTATAGGTCCTCCTAAGAAAAGTAATAGAGTTACCATATCCCAGCCCACAATTCTGTCAAAAGTCTTCTGCTTTACCAGTGGCCACACCAGCCCCCATAACCCAGGTAACCACCTCTGTAGAGTGACAAAACACCCTCAGTGCCCTCCCAGCCTACCTCCAAGTATCCTTCCTCCCTTTAACTCCTTATTCCAGCCCACAACTCTGTTGGAAGACTCCTGCCTCACAAGAGGTCAGGCCAGATACCATAACCCATGTAGACTTGTTGCCTGTGAACCACTCCTACTTTCTTATTGTTTGCCCAGCCCACCACCAACTAGCCCTCTTGTTCTTGTAGTCATATCCTGGACCCTAGCTCCAGTGGAAGCAACCTACTGGATCAGAGGACATGCTGCCACCAGAATTGCAGATAGCCTACACACCCCAGCACTGTCCCACTCAGTGTTCATCCATCCTATCCGTAATTGTCCCACTCTTCTCCATCACTATCTCCCAGTCCCCAACTCCTGTGGAGGACCCCTGGCTAGACAATAGGCCACACTGGCTGTCAGAATGCTGCCTCCAACTCTAGTAGAAACACTCTACTCAACCACAGGTCATGCTGGCCAGACGATCAGACAGGAAACAGAAACCAAGGGAAAAAACATACAACCAACAATGATAAACACTGGAATATGATCTTAGACATGTAATTACCCCAAACCCAGATGCCTAGAGGCCAGCTTAAGAACACATTCAACAATTGCCGTGGCAAAATGTCAACACCAGAGCTGAGCTATCGAACTACAGCAAGTGCTGAATATTCTTACACAATCAAAGCACAAGAAAATGAGCATAAAACTAAGAAGATGACATGATGATTTATGAAGGTGATAGAGGTCCTGAAAGAGGAAATGGATAACTCTTTTAAAGAAATTGAGGAAAATACAAAAAACTAGAGGAAGTAAATAAATCCCATAAAGAAAGCCAAGAAAAACAAACAAACAAACAAGCAAACAAAACAGAAACAACAACAACAAAAAACACAAACTGAGGAAATCTTGGAGATGGAAAATTTAAGTAAGCAACAGGAACCACAATGGAATATAAGAGAAAAAGAGAAAATCACCGGTGTTAAATATATGGTAGAAGAAATAGATACATCAGTCAAAGAAAATGTTAAATATAAAACATTCCTGACACAAAATGTCCAGAAATTCTTGGACATTTCCTGAGAAAAATAAGAATAGAAGAAGATTACAGCTCCAAGAGCCAGAAAATATTTTAACAATAGAAAAAAAACCCTAACCTAAAGAAAGAGATGCCTATAATGGTACAAAAAGCATACAGAATACTAAATAGATTGGACCAGAAAAGAAAGTCCCCTTGCTACATATTAATCAAAACACTAAACATATAGAACAAAGAAAAAAATATTAAAAGTTTCACAGGGAAAAGGCCAAGTAACATATAAAGGCAGACTTATTAGAATTACACCTGATTTCTCAATGAAGACTCTAAAAGCTAAAGGACCTGGAAAGACTATAAGAGAACACAGATGCCAGCTCAGACAATTATTATACCCAGCAAAACTTGTAATCACCATAGATGGAGAAAACGAGATATTACATGATAAAATCAAATTTAAACAATATCTATCCTCAAATTCAACTTTACAGGAGGTACTAGAAGAAAATATTCAACCCAATGAGGTTAACTACACCTGTGAAAACAAAGGAAATAAATAATCTAACACCAGAAAAACCAAAAAAGGAAAACACACACACACAACACACACACACATACATACACACACACACACACACACACACACACACACACACACATACATACATACACAAATGATGACCACCACCAAAAAAAAAAAAAAGAAAAGAAAAAAAAACAGCCAGAATTACTAATCATTGGTCAATGATATCTCTTAATATCAACGGACTAAATTCCTCCATAGAAAGACACAGGCTATTGTGTAAATGTACCACAGGTTTTTTTTTTTTTAATCCATTCATCAGTTGAGGGACTTCTGGGTTGTGTGCAGTTTCTAGCTGTTACAAATAAAAGTGCTATAAATATAGTTGAGGAGATGTTTTTGTGGTTTGGTGAGGAATCTTCTGAATGTATGCCCAGGAGTGGAATGACTGGGTCTTGAGGTGGAGGAGTTATTCCCACATCTCAGCCCCCTCAGTTCACCAATCAGATGAGGGTTAAGAGCTTTCCCTTCCACTAGGGCAAAGTGTCCCACTAAGAAGTTAAAAAGTCCGTGTTCCATCCTTTTGGTCTGTTGGTTGTAGGATAGTTATCCTGTACTAAATGGCTAAAATTCAGGTATAAGTGAATACATGCCATGTGCATCTTTCTGGGTCTGGGTTAGCTTACTCAGGATGAACTTTTCTAGTTCCATCCGTTGAGAGGTAAATTGCATGATTTCCTCCCACACCAGAGGAATAGGATAGGTGGGAGAGCAGGTAGAGGGTGGGAGGGTGAGACTGGGAGGGGTGGAAAGAGGGCACTGTGATGGAGATGTAATCTGAAGTAATAAATAAATATTTTTTAAAAACTGGATTTCAATAACAACAGGAACAACAGAAAGCCTACAAACTCATGGAAACTGAACAATTCTCTACTGAATGACTATTGGACCAAGACAGGACTAAAGAAATTAAAAGCTTTCTAGAATTCAATGAAAATGAATGCTCAACATACCCAAACGTATGGAGCACACATTCCTAAGTGGTGCTATAAGAAAAGTTCCTAACACTGAGTGCCTACATAAAGCAACTGGAGAGATCTCATACTAGCAACTTAACAGCACACTCAAAAACTCTAGAACAAAAAACAAAGTAAGCACACCTAAGAGGAGTAGATGGCTGGTAATAGTTAAACTAAAGGCTGAAATCAATAAAATAGAAACAAAGAGAACAATGCAATGAATCAATGATTCAAAGAGTTGGTTCTTTTAGAAGATCTACAAGATAGAAAAACCCTTATCCAAACTAAATAAGAGATGGTAGATAGATAGATAGATAGATAGATAGAGAATCCAAATTAACAAAACCAGAAATGAAAAGGGAACATAAGAGCAGACACTAAAGTTTTCCAAACAATCCTTAGATTATATTAATCCTTAGATTAATACTTTAAAAACCTGTACTCAACAAATTATCCTGATAAATACCACTTACCAGAGTTAAATCAAGATATGATAAACAATTTGAAAATACCAATAATACCTAAGGAAATAGAAACAGTCTTTCAATTAACAACAACAACACCTCAACCAACCAAACAGCCAAACAACCACAGCAACAAAAAACCCCACCAGGACCAGATGGTTTTAGCACAGAATTCTAATAGACTTTCAAAGAAGAACTAACACCAATACTCCTCAAATTATTCTCAAATATACAAAATAGAAACAGAAGGAACATTGTCAAATTCATTTTAGGAGGCCACAGTCATCCTGATACCCTAACCACACAAAGAGTGAACAACAACAACAAAAAAGAGTTACAGAACAATTTCTTTCATGAATATAGATGCAAAAATACTCAATAAAATATTCACAAACCAAATGAAAGAATACATCAAAAAGAGCATCCACCATGATCAAATAGACTTCAATCCACAAATGCAAGGATGGTTTAGTACATGAAAAACAGTCAACATCATCCACCAGATAAAAAAACTGAAAGAAGAAACCACATGATCATCTCATTAGATGCTGAAAAATTCTTTGAAAAATCCAACACCTCTTCATGATAAGTCTTGAAGATGTTAGGGATACAAGAGATATACCTTAACATAATAAAGAAAATTTATAGAAAGCCTGTAGTCAACATCAGATTAAATGGAAAGACACTAAAAGCTATTCTACTAAAATTAGGAATAAGAAAATGCTGTGCACTCTCCATATATTTATTCGGTATGATAACTGAAGTTCTATCTGAAGTAATAATACAAGTAAAAGAGCTCAAGAGGATACAAATTGGAAAGGAAGAAGTCAAAGTATCATCAGAAGACAACGTGATATTATACATAAGTGACCTTAATAAAAAAGACTGAGAAAGAAATTAGGGGGGGAGCGAAGATGGCGGCGACCTACACTGACGCATTCTGAACGCGGGGAAAAAAGAGCCATAAAAACCACAGAGATATTGGGCACTGTGCAAAAACCGGAGGGGCTAGACCCCCCCCCCGAACACTCACAGCTCCCAAGGGACTGTTAAAAGTCCCAGGGCAAGGCTCTCCCCATCTCTCACAGACACGGAGGCCACTAAACGCGGGATTCGGGAACTCCCATTTGGTGAGGCACCTGGTAAGATCGATCCCAACTTACAGCAGGCAGAATCAGGGTCCATTTGGCCATAGATCGCTGTCCTATTGGGCTCCCCACACATCAGGTTGATCTTATACCCACTTAGAAAAGGTTGCGAGATAGTGGGAAGCCTTAGCAAGGAACAAACAGGGGGCTCAGCGGGTGGTCCGCAGCTGCTCGTGAAGCAGGAGGGCGGGAGGTTCCGAGAGAGCACGGGAAGCTGGGAACACAAAAGCAGGCGGGAGGGGCCAAATCTCGCACACACACTATAGCGCAGCTGGGGAGAGAGCACGGCGGGCAGGGACAAATCCCCGCCAGTCCACGGCAGGTCATCTGGGGAGAGAGACAGGCGTGGGTGGGGCCAGGGGTCCGTGCACCCACGGTGGAGCTGCTGGGACGAGAGGTGCACTCAGGCAGCCGGAGGATCCGGGGCTTGGGGTACCCACAGGGCCCGTGGCGGCGCAGACAAGAAGGGAATTAGGCACAGGGTCCAGCCCTGTGGCGAGAAGACTAGAGAGAAACCAGAAATCGGGACCATAGCGGTATCCTGGAAAATCCAGACATATCAGGTGTGGAGCCAGACCCTGTCAGCCTCCGGGACGAAAAACAAAGCCCACAGAATCTGTGCCTGGGCAAACAGGCCCATACCATCAGAACCATTACAGGCTGATAACTCAAAGTGCAACATAGAGAAGTCTGAATTGGGAGCAGTGAAACAATCCTGGTCCATTATTCACAACCTGGGAATAGGCTGCACCAGATCACAGTGCCTCTGGCCATTAAAACCACAGTGACCTTGAAATCCCCCTGTAAGCAACGACAGATAGCCAAGTAACTCGTCCCCTGCACCAAATCATCCACTGTGGTTCCAAGCACAGAAAACAGACAGCTAAATGCATCCAATGGCGAAAGGTCAAAAAAAAAAATAGAAATCAAGGAATTATGACTCCAACAAAGCAGAACCACCCTAGCTCATCCAATTTGGATGACCACACACCAACAGAAACACATGAAAACATTGACAATTCTGCAGTATGGAAAGTGATAGAGTCCCTGCAAGAAGAACTTAAATCTATGAAGGAATTCAAAGAAACCACAATTCTACAAATCAAAACAAGGAACAACACCATTAAAGAGCTCCAAGCCAAGGTGACAGAGCTTGAACAGGAAAAGGAAAAAGCCATGAAAGATTTTCATACAAAAACAAGCAAGCTGGAGAAGGAAATGTACAAAACGAACAAAACCATACAAGACATGAAAATAGAAATAGAAACAATAAAGAAAACACAGTCAGAGTTAAAAGAGGAAGTGGAGAACCAAGGGAAGAGAACAGGAACTACGGATGTGAGTATCAACAATAGGATGCAAGAGATGGAAGACAGGATCTCAGGCATGGAAGATTCAGTGGAAGAAATCAGTACAACATCCAAAGAAAATGAGAAGGCTAAAAAATCTCTCACCCACAACATCCAAAAAATCAAGGACTCAATGAAAAGATGGAACCTAAGAATTATAGGTATAGAGGAAAGAGAGGACTCCCGACTCCAAGGTCCAGGAAATATCTTCAACAAAATCATAGAGGAAAACTTCCCAAACCTGAAAAAAGAGATGCCAATAAAAATCCAAGAGGCATACAGAACACCAAACAGATTAGACCAGAAAAGAAACTCCTCTCGCCACATAATAATTGAAACCCCAAATGTACAGAAGCTGTAAGAGAAAAAGGTCAAGTCACATACAATGGCAGACCCATCAGAATTACACCTGACTTCTCCCCAGAAACGATAAAAGCTAGAAGGGCCTGGTCAGATATACTACAAGTCCTAAGAGATCATAGATGCCCAGCCAGACTAGTTTACCCAGCAAAACTCTCTATCAACATAGATGGAGAAAACAAGATATTCCATGACAAAATTAAATTTAAACAATATCTACCCACAAACCCAGCCTTACAGAAAATCCTAGAAGGAAAATCCCAACCCAGAGAAGAAAACTCCACCCAAGAAAACAAAGGGAATAGAAAACCCATCAGCAACTAAACCAAAAGAGGCACAGGACCACCACCTATACCAAACTAATGGGAAATAACAACCCCAGGTCACTAATATCCATCAACATCAATGGACTCAACTCCCCAATAAAAAGACAGGTTTACAGAGTAGATCCGCAAGCAAGATCCTTCCTTATGCTGTATACAAGAGACACATCTAACTACAAAAGATAGACACTGCCTCAGAGTAAAGGGCTGGGAAAAGGTTTTCCAAGCAAATGGACCCAGGAAGCAAGCTGGAGTAGCCATCCTAATATCAAACAAAACAGACTTCCAACTGAAGTTAATGAAGAAAGACAAAGAAGGGTACTATATACTCATTAAAGGGAATATTCATCAAGAGGAAATTTCAATACTGAACATCTATGCCCCAAATACAAAGGCACCTACTTTCGTAAAAGAAACACTTCTAAAACTTAAAGCGAACGTCGATCACAACACATTAGTAGTGGGAGACTTCAACACCCCACTCACAACAAAGGACAGATCATCAAGACAGAAGACAAACAGAGAAATATTGAGACTAACAGAGATCATGAACCAAATGGACCTAACAGATATCTACAGAACGTTTCACCCAAACACAAAGGAATACACCTTTTTCTCAGCACCCCACGGAACCTTCTCCAAAATCGACCACATAATTGGTCACAAAGATAGTCTCAGTAGATACAAGAAAATTGAAATAACACCTTGTATCTTATCAGACCACCACGGAATAAAGCTGGTCTTCAACAGTAAAAGAATCAACAGAAAGCCTACACACACATGGAAATTGAACAGCTCCTTACTGGATGACCACTGGGTCAGGGAAGAAATAAGGAAGGAAATCAAAGACTTCTTAAAATCCAACGACAATGAAGACACAACATACCCAAACCTATGGGATACATTGAAAGCTGTGCTACGAGGAAAGTTCATAGCACTACGTGCTTTCAAAAAGAAAATTGTGACAGCTCATATTAGTGAACTAACAGCTAAGCTGGGTGAATTGGAAAAAAAAGAAACAAACACTCCCAAGAAGAGCAGAAGACAGGAAATCATCAAACTTAGAGCTGAAATCAACAACTTAGAATCAAAAAGAACTATACAAAGAATCAATGAAACCAAGAGTTGGTTCTTTGAGAAAATCAACAAAATAGACAGACCCCTAGCCAAATTAACTAAAAGGCAAAGGGAAAGAACACAAATCAACAAAATCAGAAATGAAAAGGGAGAAATAACAACAGACATTGAGGAGATCCAGAAAATATTCGGACATTACTTTAAAAATCTATATTCCACTAAATTTGAAAACCTAAGCGAAATGGACAATTTCCTCGATAAATTCCACCTACCAAAACTAAATCAAAATCAGATTAACAGCTTAAACAGCCCAATAACACCTAAGGAAATAGAAACAGTCATTAATAATCTCCCAACCAAAAAAAGCCCAGGGCCAGATGGCTTTAGCACGGAATTCTACCGGACCTTCAAAGAGGAACTAACACCATTACTTTTCAAACTCTCCCACCACATAGAAACAGAAAGATCACTGCCAAACTCATTCTATGAGGCCACTGTCATTCTGATTCCTAAACCACACAAAGACCCAACAAAGAAAGAGAACTTCAGACCAATCTCCCTCATGAACATTGATGCAAAAATACTTAATAAAATACTAGCAAACCGAATTCAAGAACACATCAAAAGTATCATACACCATGATCAAGTAGGCTTCATCCCTGGAATGCAGGGATGGTTCAATATACGAAAGTCTATCAATGTAATTCACCACATAAACAAGATGAAAGAAAAAAACCACATGATAATCTTGCTAGATGCAGAAAAAGCATTTGACAAAATCCAACACCCCTTCATGCTAAAAGTTCTGGAGAGAACGGGCATACAAGGACCATACCTAGAAATAATAAAGGCAATATACAGCAAGCCAGTAGGCAACATCAAATTAAATGGAGAGAAGCTTGAAGCATTTCCTCTAAACTCAGGGACAAGACAAGGATGTCCACTTTCACCATATCTCTTCAATATAGTACTTGAAGTCCTTGCTAGAGCAATAAGACAACTAAAGGAGATCAAAGGGATAAAAATTGGAAATGAAGAAGTCAAATTATCCCTATTCGCAGATGATATGTTAGTATACATAAGCGACCCCAAAAATTCCACCAAAGAACTCTTACAGCTGATAAACAACTTCAGCAAGGTGACTGGATACAAAATTAACTCAAAAAAATAAGAAGCCCTTCTTTATACAACAAATAAATATACCGAGAAAGAAATAAGGGAAACAACCCCCTTCACAATAGCCACAAACAACATAAAATACCTGGGGGTAACTCTAACCAAGCATGTAAAGGACCTATATAACAAGAACTTCAAGAACCTGAAGAAAGAAATGGAAGAGGCCTTTAGAAGATGGAAAGATCTCCCATGCTCATGGATAGGTAAGATCAACATAATAAAAATGGCTATCCTACCAAAAGCAATATATAGATTTAATGCAATTCCTATCAAAATACCAACACAATTCTTTATAGACCTGGAAAAAGCTAGTCTCAACTTCATATGGAACAACAAAAAGCCCAGAATAGCTAAATCAATCCTGTCCAATGAAAAAACATCTGGAGGTATCACCATCCCAGACTTCAAGCTGTACTACAGAGCAACAGTAATAAAAACAGCATGGTACTGGTATAGAAACAGACCAGTGGATCAATGGAATCGAATTGAAGACCCAAACATGGATCCACACACCTATGGCCAACTAATCTTTGACAAAGAAGCCAAAAACGCACAATGGAAGAAGGACAGCATCTTCAACAAATGGTGCTGGTCCAACTGGATGTCCACTTGCAAAAGAATGAAATTAGACCCATACCTATCACCTTGTACAAAACTTAATTCCAAGTGGATCAAAGACCTTAACATAAGGCCAGCCACACTAAAGATACTAGAAGAAAAAGTAGGAGAAACCCTCGAACTCATTGGCACAGGTGACAACTTCCTGAGCAGAACACCAACAGCTCAGGACCTGAGATCAACAATCAATAAATGGGACCTCATGAAACTGAAAAGTTTCTGTAAAGCAAAGGATACTGTCATTCGAACAAAACGGCAACCAACAGACTGGGAGAAAATCTTCACCAACCCCACATCTTATAGAGGGCTATTATCTAAAATCTACAAAGAACTCAAGAAACTAAATGCCAAGAAACCAAATAATCCAATCAAAAAATGGGAGATGGAGCTAAATAGAGAATTCACAAAGGAGGAATCCCTAAGGGCTGAGAGACACTTGAAGAAATGTTCAACATCCTTAATCATCAGGGAAATGCAACTCAAGACTACCCTGAGATTCCACCTAACACCTGTGAGAATGGCTAAAATAAAGAGCTCAAATGATAGTGCATGCTGGCGAGGGTGTGGAGAAAGGGGTACCCTACTCCATTGCTGGTGGGAGTGCAGGCTTGTGCAACCACTATGGAGGTCTGTCTGGCGATATCTTAGAAATCTAGGAATAACCTTGCCTCAAGACCCAGCCATACCACTTCTGGGTATACACCCAAAGGACCTCTCACGGAGACATAGGGAAGTCTCCTCATCTATGTTCATAGCAGCCTTATTTGTAATAGCTAGAAATTGGAAACAACCCAGATGTCCCTCAACTGAACAATGGATTAAAAAATTGTGGTACATCTATACAATGGAATATTACTCAGCTATCAGAAACAATGAAATCATGCAATTTGCAACCAAATGGATGGATCTAGAGGAGCTCATCCTGAGTGAGCTAACCCAGTCTCAGAAGGATGCACATGGCATCTATTCACTTATAGTAGGATTTTAACTATTTCGTACAGGATATCTGTACTACAACCAACACATCAAAAGGAACAAGGACATAATTTTTTTTTATCTTTTTCTGTTTCCTTCTTTTTTTCTTTTTTTCTCTTTCCTTTTCCCTTCTCTTTTTCCTCTCTTTTTTTTGTTGATATTCTTTGTTTTTGTGGGTTTGTGTGTTTGTTGGTCTTTTTTTTTAGTATTCCCCCAGTAGCAATGAGACACCAGTCACTGGCAGTACTGCCTCTTAGGCCCCCGGTGAATGAAGAGGCGCTTGGCCCTCATATGACTCCTGATCTGTGGTGAGAGACTGTTAGGAGGGACACTCCACCCCAGAGGAACAAGACGGAAGGGTCAGGGGGTAGAGCATGGGAGGGTGGGGCTGGGAAGCGGGAAAAGAGGACAATATGATAAGGATGTAACCTGAAGCAACAAACAAATAAATTTATTAACTAGAAAAAAAAAAAAGGCAGGGGGCAGGGCTGAAACACTGTGAATGGAACAGAGGATACAGCCATTCGGCCTGGATTTGCAGACCTCCAGGTGTAGAGAAGACGTGGAGCTAAGGTAAAATACAAGAGAATTGTGGTATTGGCCCATGCCTTTGACTTCAGCGGAGACCGGGGTGGGGGCACCTTAGAGTTGGTGGTCTTATGTACTCTGGAGTCATACGGAGCGGGGTGGTGAGGGTGCATACTCTTGGTCCCACCATTCAAGAAGAGTACACCCTTGGTCCCAGCTCCCAGCACACTGGAGACAGAAAGAGGCAGATCCCGGAGTTCAGGGTCAGCCTGATGCAGGGTAAACTCTAAATAGAGAAAGAATTCGATCCAGGAGTGGTGGAACACATCTTTGATCCCTTCAGATGAGAAACACAGGTCCCTGTTCCCAATAATTAGAGTTCAGAGACACACACATGGGATTTGGAGGGTCCTAGGTTTGGAGGCTACTTACAAAAGGCCTTCTCGATGCAGGCAGATTGTCCTTTGGGATCTCAAAATATATACACTAGAGCTGGTTTAGCTCCAAGGTGACAGAATGATTTCTACTTTAACCCGGATTGAAAGATAACGCTTTGTATGTTGTCAGAAGGCCAAATTTGCTTCAGGAGAAGTACTACCTAGACCCCCCCCATCCCCCCCCAGAAAAAAAAAAAAGAGGGCAATTGTCCTAGGGTTGGGATTGGGGCAGGGCTGTGTTCTTATCGTTCCAGGAGAATCGAAATGTCCATTAGGGGAGCCCGGGGACGGCGGACAGCGGAATCCTCAGCAGAGAGCAGAATCAGGCACCAAGGAGGATGAGTGACCCAGCTGATTCTGCCTGGCAGACTTCCTCAATAGCTGTCTCCATCGGGGGCCTGCAACCACCACTGCAATCCAGTGTCGCTGGGACCGTTCAGCTCTACACAATGCCCCGGCCGGAACCTCAGTGAAGCCTGCAATATCAGCTTCTGCCTACAAACCCGTTAGGTCATCTAAACAGCTGAGAACAGAAGGACTGAACATAAAAGGATTGTACTAACATTTTTAATCATTTTTCCCATTTGGGTTGGGGCCCCAAACAGGTCTACTACGACCCAAATCAGCAGGAAGTCACTTTAAGAGAGCGACGTCCCATGCCCAGAGGGTGGGGAGGGTGTTTCTCCGCCCATCTTTTTGGTTATTTGAAGGATAACTGAAAACTCTGTTATGTAGGGGAAGAGTCTACAAGCTGATAAATGGTCCTGTCTTAATGGGTTTTGGAGGTTAGCCCCAGGGAATTCCTACTTTTCCTTTTCTGTATCCTTCTTCCTCTCCTATGTAGGAGTGCATGGGCTTGAGAAAAATGAGATATAGACATAGCACAGGAAGGTCCAAGAAGAAGGGGCAGATTATTGAATATGCCCTTATACCTTTGTATATTGATACAAAATTAGTAGTTTATTTGGCTAAAGTGGTATTGACCATTGTTTATTGTGCAAAAATAAGATTGTATTGGATTACATCGCTATTGATCTTTGTATATTGATACAAAATTAAGATTATAGTTGGCCACAATGGTATTGACCCTTGCATATGGACGTAATATTAAGATTATATTGGGCTACATAGGCATTGATCTTGGTATATTGATACATAATTAAGAGTATATTTAACCACAATTGAATAGATCTTTGTATATTGATACAAATTTAAAGGTAATGCTTCCCAATGGTATCATACCTAGAGATACTTAAAAATAAAATGTGAAGCTCTGACCTCTTGATACCAACCGTCTAAAACGGTCTAGGATAGTTAAAACAAACTCCTAGTCATGCAAACATGTCTCTTTGTT
>CAJQZJ010025256.1:0-14556 GCA_907164525.1 Lophiomys imhausi | reverse complement strand
TCTCTCTCTCTCTCTCTCTCTCTGTGTGTGTGTGTGTGTGTGTGTGTATGTGTATGACATGAAGAACATGTGATATAATGAGGAAAGGAAAGGGAGTCTAAAAGGAGAGGGGAGAATAAATGGGAAAGAAAGACAAAATAGTCCATGTCTTTCTCGCTTATGTATGTTAGATATAATTGTGTGTGTGTGTGTGTGTGTGTGTCATGAAAGCAAAAGAGGGACTATCTGAAGGCAGCTACAGAATCTGGTGTTTACTCATCTGGGTTTTGTTTTGGTCTGACCATTTCCAGCTATGCTTCTATTCCTCCACTTTGGAATGGGAACATTTTCTCTGTACCACTGTATGCTCAAGTATGTAACCTGGTTTTTTGTTTACAAAGGCTCACACTTCAGAAATTGCTCAATTCTCAGAAGAAACCTTGGACTTTGTTGCTGATAAAACTTCTCATTATTCTTTTCAAAATGTTTTCTTCTTCAGGTCCCTTATTGTTCTGGTGAGGATGCTGTGTGAGAGCTTGGAAAAATGATGCTCAGACTCGGCGGCCTTGGGCCTTGCTCTGTTTATTGAAAAGGGAGAAACATTATGTTACTTGACCTTTTTCTATTACAGCTTTTAATATTCTTTCTTTGTTCTGTACATTTATAGTTTCAATTATGTGGCGAGAGGAGTTTCTTTTCTGATCTAATGTTTGGTGTTCTATAAGCCTCTTGGAATTTTATTGGCATCTCTCTTTCTTTAGGTTTGGGAAGTTTTCTTCTATGATTTTGTTGAAGATGTTTCCTGAACCTTGGAGTCGGGAGTCTTCTCTTTCCTCTATGCCTATAATTCTTAGGTTCCATCTTTTCATTGAGTCCTTGACTTCTTGGATACTATGGGTGAGGACTTTTTTAGCTTTCTCGTTTTCTTTGGTTGTTGTACTGATTTTTTCTTCCATCAAATCTTCCATGCCTGAGAGCCTTGTCTTCCATGTCTTGTATCCTATTTTTGATACTCATGTCTGTAGTTCCTGTTCTCTTCCCTTGATTCTCCACTTCCACTCTTATCTCTAACTGTGTTTTCTTTATTGCTTCCATTTCCAGTTTCATGTCTTGAAATATTTTATTCGTTTTGTATATTTCCTGCTCCAATTTGCTTGTCTTTGCCTGGAAATCTTTCATATCTTTTAAATCTTTCATCGCCTTGTCTCTTTCCTGTTCAAGTTGGGCCATTTTGGCTTGGAGATCTCTAATGGTATTCTCTGTTGTTTTTGCTTGTAAAATTGTGGACTCTTTGAATTCCTTCAGAGATTTAAATTCTTCATGACAGCACTCTATCACTTTCCAGAATGTAGACTTGTCATCGTTTTCATGTGTTTCAGCTGTGGTGGAGTGGTCAGGGCTTGCTGTACTAGCACAGCTGCATTTGTTGGAGTCATAGTTCCCTGACTTTTGTCGGTTCTGTTCTTTCTCTGACCTTTAGCCATTTGGTTGTTCTTAGCTGTTTGTTCCTGGTGCCTTCTGGGCTTGGTGCCAAGGGGGGCTCTTGGTGTAGCAGTCATATCTCTTGGTGATCTGTAGCTTTCCACTGGCTGGATGGGGCCTTGTGTGGAGGTTCTCAGTGTGTCTCTGAGAGCTCACCCCTTCCTGTTTTGTCCCAATTGGGGACTCAGGTGAGGGGTTGAGATGGGGATGTGCTCCTGTAGGTTCCTGGGATCCAACTGGTCTTCCTATAGATGACAGTGCAGGTTGGCAGGCCCCAGACTGTTGGGTGGGGTTGTAACTCCCCTGCAGCTTACATGTCAGGACCCTGTTTGTGGTCCTCCCCAGATGCTCTCAGGGCATTCTCAGGGTCAATGTGGATCTAATAACCAGAATCACTCTAGCTGGTACAGCCCACACCCAGGCAATGAGGAATGGCCTGGGATTGTTTCACTTCTCACAAGTCAGAGCTTTCTGTGTTGCATACTGGATATTCAGGATGTAGTGGCACTGCTGGTATGGTCCTGGGAGTCCAGGCACAGATGCTGTGGACTCTGGAGGTCCCAAGTTTGGGGGTTGAGACTGCCAGCTGGAGTACAGAAAGGATCTGACACTGACAGGAAGGGAGTACAGTTTCCCAGCCCAGATCAGCTTCCACCTGACTAGGTGGCAGACTGATCAGAATTACACCTGACTTCTCCTCAGAAACTTTAAAAGCCAGAAGGGCCTGGACAGATGTCCTAGAAGCCCTGAGAGAACATGGGTGCCCAGCCAGACTACTATACCCAGAAAAACTCTCTATCAACATAGATGGAGAAAACAAGATATTCCATGACAAAATCAAATTGAAACAATATCTACCCACAAATCCAGCCCTACAGAAGATCCTAGAAGGAAAATTCCAACACAGAGAAGATAACTACACCCAAGAAAACAGAGGAAACAGAAAACTCCATGGCAACTAAACCAAAAGAAACACAGGACCACCACCTATACCAAAATAATGGGAAATAACAACCTGTGGTCACTAATATCCATAAACATCAATGGACTTAACTCCCCAATAAAAAGACACAGGCTTGCAGATTGGATCCATAAAAAAGACCCATCATTTTGCGGCTTACAAGAAACACATCTTACTAACAAAGATAGACACTATCATAGAGTAAAGGTCTGGGAAAAGGTTTTCCAAGCAAATGGACCCAGGAAGCAAGCTGGATTAGCCATCCTAATATCAATCAAAATAGACTTCCAACTGAAGTTAATAAAAAATATAGAGAAAGGCATTACATACTCCTTAAAGGAAATATTCATCAAGAGGATATCTCAATATTGAACAACCATGCCACAAATACAAAGGCACCTACATCTGTAAAAGAAACTCTCCTAAAGCTCAAATAACACATCAATCCCCACACATTAGTAGTGGGAGACTTCAACACCCCACTCACAACAATGGACAGATCATCAAGACAGAAACCAAACAGAGAAATAATGAGTCTAACAGAATCAAATGGACCTAACAGATATCTACATAATGTTTCACCCAAACACAAAAGAATACACCTTCTTCTCAGCACAGAACCTTCTCCAAAATTGACCACATAGTCAGTCACAAAGCTAGCCTCAACAGATACAAGAAAATTGAAATAACCCCTTGTATCTTATCAGACCACCATGGAATAAAGCTGGACTTCAACAACAACAGAAACAACAGAAAGTCTACACACACATGGAAATTGAACAACTCTTTACTTGATGAATACTGGGTCAGGGAAGAAATAAAAGAGGAAATCAAAGACTTCTTAAAATCAAACGAAAATGAAGGCACAACATACCCAAACCTATGGGACACAATGAAAGCTGTGCTACAAGGAAAGTTCATAGCACTAAGTGCCTACAAAAAGAAAATTGTGAGAGCTCATATTAGCGAATTAACAGCTAAACTGGATGAATTGGAAAAAAAAAAAAAGAAGCAAACACTCCCAAGAGGAGCAGAAGGCAGGAGATCATCAAACTTTGGGCTGAAATCAACAACTTAGAAACAAAAAGAACAATACAAAGAATCAATGAAGCCAAGAGTTGGTTCTTTGAGAAAATCAACAAAATAGACAAACCCTTAGCCAAATTAACTAAAAGGCAGAGGGGAAAAACCCAAATCAACAAAATCAGAAATGAAAAGGGAGAAATAACAACAGACATTGAGGAAATCCAGAGAATATTTAGGTCCTACTTTAAAAACCTGTACTCCACCAAACTTGAAAACTTAAGTAAAATGGACAATTTTCTTGATAGATTCCACCTACCGAACCTGAATCAAGATCAGGTTAACAGATTAAACAGCCCTATAACCCCTAAGGAAATAGAAACAGTCATTAAAAATCTCCCAACCAATAAAAGCCCAGGGCCAGATGGTTTCAGCATAGAATTCTACCAGACCTTCAAAGAAGAGCTAATACCAATACTCTTCAAACTCTTTCACAAAATAGAATCAGAAAGAACACTGCCAAACTCATTCTATGAGGCCACAGTCACCCTGATTCCTAAACCACACAAAGACCCAACAAAGAAAGAGAACTTCAGACCAATCTCCCTCATGAACATAGATACAAAAATACTTAATAAAATACTAGTAAACCGAATCCAAGAACACATCAAAAGTATCATACACCATGATCAAGTAGGCTTCATCCCAGGAATGCAGGTATGGTTCAACATATGAAAATGCATCAATGTAATTCACCATATAAACAAGCTGAAAGAAAAAAACCCACATGATAATCTCACTAGATGCGGAAAAAAACATTTGACAAAATCCAACACCCTTTCATGCTAAAAGTTCTGGATTGAATGGGCATACCAGGCCATACCTAGAAATAATAAAGGCAATATACAGCAAGCCAGTAGCCAACATCAAATTAAATAGAGAGAAACTTGAAGCATTTCCTCTAAACTCAGGGACAAAACAAAGATGTCCACTTTCACCATATCTCTTCAATATATTACTTGAAGTTCTTGCTAGAGCAATAAGACAGCTAAAGGAGATCAAGGGGATACAAATTGGAAAGGAAGAAGTCAAAGTATCCCTATTTGCAGATGATATGTGTAGGGAGTTAGATTAATATGAATTAGATTTAGTAAATATATAGCGATTTCTGATACAGTCTCTTAATTTGGGGCATGAAGATCAACTTGGCTGTGACCAATTAGCTTATCAGCTTGTGGACTAAAAACAGGAAATAGGAAAGACTTAATGAACTAAGAAACAAAGTATTTGGCCTGGTATTGTTTTCAGCTGCTAAGTGGGCAGAGCCCAAATTAAGCTGAAACAGGTGGCACAAGGAGAGATCCTATTTAAGGACAAGTGGATGGAGCCAAGAGAGCTGCTGCATGCTCAAGAGCCATGCTAGAGAGCTCCGATGCTAGCAAGTCCTCACACTAGAAAGGACAACTAGTAGTATAGTCTGATGGAGAAAGTGCTGGTGAGTTGATGGCTGGATCTCCCTGAGGCAAAAAGAAGCTGGTGAGCAGAGAAAGCCTCAGCAAGACAACAAAAGGCCAAGGACTAAACCATGTGGCTCAGCTTTTGCCTAGAAGGGTTTGACCTGTCCGAACAGTGGCCTAAACGAAACTGTGGCCAGCTTTAAGGACTGAGGCAGAGCAGCAGAGTTGCTGATATGAAGGAAATAAGTTGGCCTACAGATGGCTGAGGTCTCCCAGAGAGAAGAAAGCCTCAAGCCTTATTTAAGGTGAAACCGCCATAGCCAATTTACCCTGATGAATCTACATCTGAGATATTCCAGAAAAAAGACTGTTAAGTGCATTAAAGGGTCTACCCCAGAGACTGTATCCTTCTAAAAGGTTAGGAAGATAGTTGTAATAGTTATCAATAGGTTTAGTGGTTAGGTAAAAGGGGTTGTAGGAATTTATAGGATTAGTAGTTAATTGTTTATATTTTGTATGAGTGAATATAGTTATCAATAAATAAATATTTAATAATTTTAAAAAGTTCAGTTACAGATACGATAGTATACATTAGCGACCCCAAAAATTCCACCAGAGAACTCTTAAACACCTTCAGCAAGGTGGCTGGATACAAAACTAATTCAAGAAAAATCAGAAGCCCTTCTTTATACAACAAATAAATGAGCTGAGAAAGAAATCAGGGAAACAACCCCCTTCACAATAGCCACAAATAATATAAAATATCTGGGGGTAACTCTAACCAAGAAAGTAAAGGACCTGTACAACAAGAACTTCAAGCCTTTGAAGAAAGAAATTGAAGAGGCCATCAGAAGATGGAAAGATCTCCCTTGCTCATGGATAGGTAGGATCAACATAATAAAAATGGCCATTCTACCAAAAGCAATATACAAATTCAATGCAATTCCTATCAAAATACCAACACAATTCTTTATAGACCTGGAAAAAGATATTCTCAATTTCATATGGAACAACAAAAAACCCAGAATATCTAAATCAATCCTGTACAAAAAAAAAAAAACCATCTGGCGGTATCACTATCCCAGATTTCGAGCTGTACTACAGAGCAATAGTAATAAAAACAGCATGGTACTGGTATAGAAACAGACCAGTGGATCAATGGAATGGAATTGAAGACCCAGAAATGAACCCACACACCTATGGTCACCTAATTTTTGACAAAAAAGCCAAAACTGCACAATGGAAAAAGGACAGCATCTTCAACAAATGGTGTTGGTACAACTGGATGTCCACATGTAAAAGAATGAAATTAGACCCATACTTATCACCTTGTACAAAACCTAAGTCCAAGTGGATCAAAGACCTTAACATAAGGCCTGACCCACTAAATATACTAGAAGAGAAAGTGGGAAAAACCCTCAAAATCATTGGCACATGTGACAACTTCCTGAACAGAACACCAACAGCTCAGGACCTAAGACCAACAATCAATAAATGGGACCTCATGAAACAGAAAAGCTTCTGTAAGGCAAAAAACACTGTCATTCGAACAAAATGGCTGCCTACAGATTGAGAAAAAACTTCACCAACCCCACATCTGACAGAGGGCTAATATCCAAAATTTACAAGGAACTCAAGAAATTAAATGCCAAGAAACCAAATAATCCAATCAAAAAACGGGGAAAAGAGCTAAACAGAGAATTCACAAAGGAGGAATTCCTAATGGTGGAGAGACACTTGAAGAAATGCTCAACATCCTTAATCATTAGAGAAATGTTACTCAAGATGACTCTAAGATTCCATCTCACACCTGTTAGAATGGCTAAGATCAAAATCTCATACAACAGCACATGCTGGCGAGGGTGTGGAGAAAGGGGAACACTCCTCCATTGCTGGTGGGAGTGTAGGCTTGTGCAACCACTATGGAGGTCAGTCTGGTGATATCTTAGAAAACTTGGAATAGGGGCTGCCTTGAGATCCAGCCATACCACTTCTGGGTATACATCCAAGTGACTCCTCACCAAATCACAAGGACGTTTCCTCATCTATATTCACAGGAGCCTTATTGGTAATAGCTAGAAACTGGAAACAATCCAGATGTCCCTCAACCAAAGAATGGGTTAAAAAACTGTGGTACATCTACACAATGGAATACTACTCATGTAGAAAAAAATAGCTAATTAAACTATTTACTAGTATTTATATTATCTTTAATTGATCGGCAGTGTTAATCCTTAACCCACCACTATAAATGAATACACACAGACACCGGGTGGATCTTAACAAGCCTAGGCCTGGGTTGTGTAATCCTAGCCCATCTAAGCTAGTTCATAATTCTATTACCCAAATATAACCCCATATATACATACGTCCCTTTGGACTGGGACTATTATTCTCCAAACTAAGCTGATGTTCCAGGCCACATGGAAGGATCTTCTTTAATCTACCCCATGGCGTGTCTTCCTTGCTTACTCCTGACTTCTTCTCCTGCAACCTCTTGCTCCCAAGGTGCTCTGTATCTCTCTAAAAGCCCCTAGTCCTGCCTACCTCTGTCTTTGCCCAAAGTCCAGGCCTCAGCATTTATTTAACCAATCAGAGTCAATTAAGTAACAGACAGTAAACAGGACCAATTAACATTTAGAATGCTTAACACAACCCCATCATACTCAGCTATCAGAAACAACGAAATCATGCAATTTGCAGCCAAATGGATGGGACTAGAGAAGCTCATCCTGAGTGAGCTAACCAGACTCAGAAGGATGCACATGGCATCTATTCACTTATAGTTGGATTTTAGCCATATAGTACAGGATATCTATACTATAACCAATGCACCAAAGGGAATATAGCCATAGACTTTTTTTTTCCTTTTCCTGTCAATGAGACACTTTTCCCTAGTGGTGCTGTCTTGTATGCCCCCAGTGTATGAGGAGGCTCTTGGCCCTCATATGTCTACTGAGCTGGGACGGGGACTGTTATGTAAGGACATTTCACTCCAGAGGAGTGGGATGGAAGGGTTAGGGGGTAGAGGGTTGGACGGCGGGACTGGGGGGGGGGTGGTGGAAAGAAGACACTATGATGGAGATGTAACCTGAAGCAATAAATAAATAAATTTTAAAAAGAAGAAGAAGAAAAGGGAGAAACATGGCGACCAGCCAACAGGTTATACTCCCCTTAGAACATTGAGAAACAGCACTACTGTGAGCATATCCCAATCCTGCAGTCTTAAAGGGAAGCCTTGAGGGATCTAAGGTTCTGGAACAAAATAAGACTTTGCTGCAGGGCCAAACACACTCTTTGGCATTTCACTGAGGCTTGTCATACTGACAGGTCTGTGGGAGGCAGTGAAGGGGTGATGGGGAGTGAGCGTGCTCTTACTGAAGTTATTATTATTGCTGCCACCATTATTGTGATTAAGCGGCACATTTGCTTAGTGGTAACAATGGGGTCTGGTCTAAAAGGAGACTCAGAAGAGATGTAACCTCTGCCTGGGGGCCTCATTTTGAGATGGATGTTTTCATGGAATCTGTTCTCACAGGCCTCTGGGGCCTGCTGTGTGTCTGTTTTGCTCTGGTCAGCCTGGTCACATTAATGTTTAGGGACTCTATGTACACAGGAACTGTTTCTCTCATATTTGTTGCTTCTAATGTTGGTAAGTCAGGGTCTGTTCTGAGGCAACATAACAGGTTTGACATGATTATGCATGTGTGTTGCCTTCTCAGGGGAATCTAAGAGAATGCCTGCCAAGGAAATTGGCCTCAGACATCCAGCTCTACAGTGTCAAGTTCTGTCTTGCAATAAAACCTCTTGCCTATCATGCATATCCTCAGCATTGGGGTATCCTCAGCACTTCTTGAAGCGAGTGCCGGTTACGGCCTGGACGGGACAGGCCGCCTGCTCCTCTGCCAAGCTGCTGGCTACTCCACCGGCCTAATATTACAGTTTATTCTAATAACTGCATTAATTAATTAATTTGCAGTTTTCAGGTGGCGCCCAATGTGGGGCATTATGGGTAATTGTATTTTCAAAACTATAGAGAAAACTGCAGATTTTGAAACTATGATGCCAGTTGTTGACAATATGGCAATGTTTACTGCTGACCTCTACACTGTTTTTCAATCAGACCAAATGTTTTATGCTGTTTACTTTTTTTTATTTTATTGGTTTGTCATAAGGAAGACATCTGTTACACAATTAAAAATTATGGAAATGCAGATTGAGGAGCTTAAGAAAATTCTGGCAGGGCAGGTGACTGGAACTGAGAAAATGGCAAGTTCTTTTCTACCTAGGTCTCCACAGTTGCCACATGTACCAGTAGAAAAGCCGCCACGTGTGTCAATAGGAAATCAGGTAGGTAATGGTGCTAATGTGGAACCAAGTGCGCCCCCAGAGGAGCTGGGTGGTACTGCACAATCACCATCAGCTTTTCCAGTTATGTTTCAAATTAGGCCTGATAATAATAATGGTCAATTCCACCAGGAATTAACATGGTGTCCAATAGCCATTTTGGATTTAAAAAGACTTAAGGAGTCTATTGTCTCTTATGGAATGTACTCATCATTTGGTAAACAGATGCTAAATAATTGGGCTATTCAAAATAGAATCATTCCCCAAGATTGGAAGGGACTGATATCAGCTGTGCTAGAAGGTAGCCAGCAATTACAATGGTTGTCATGGTGAAGACATGAAGCCACAAAATTAGAGCAACAAAATATGGCAAGGGGAATAAATGTCACAACCCACCAAATGCTTGGTGAGGGACCTTATGCTGACATATGGTTACAGACTCAATTTGAAGATGTTGTTATAGAACAATGTCGTGTTGCAGCTCTGAGAGCCTGGGATATGGTGGCTGAGGCTGGGAAAAGGTTTACTTCATTTACCAAGATAATACAAGGTCCTCGGGAAACCTTCTCAGACTTTTTAGGGAGATTGACTTCAGCTGTGGAGAGAGATGTAGATAACCCTGATGCCAGACAGGACTTGATAAATGCCTTGGCATATGAAAATGCAAATGCTGAATGTCAAAGGGCAATTAGGCCATTGAAAGCTCAAGGAGCCCCAGTAGATGAATGGATAAGAGAAACAGCGGATATTGGTTTTCAAGAGCATCAGACTAATGTCACAGCACACTCAGTTGCTAGGGGTCTTAATGAGTGTTTTAAAAATGGTGAACTTGGTCATTTCCAAAGATATCATAAGGCTGAATCCTCCAGAACTCAAAATGATAGGTGCCTGGACTCTGCAGAACATGGTCATAGAAGGGAACAAACGGCTTCTAATGGCAATAGAAGGTTAAGGTCTCCAGGATTTTGTACTCGTTGTGGAAAAGGTAAACACTGGTCCCAGGATTGTAGAGCTGAGACGGATGTCAGAGGAAACCCCTTGCCGGGAAATGAGGGGAGGGGCCTACCGGTTCAGGCCACCCAAAACAATGTGAATCATCATCCATCATCCAATCAGAGGGAAACAAACAGTCAGGAAGAACAAAATTAGTTATTGCTGATCTTTTACAGGCTACTGAAGGTACTACAGTTTTAGATTTGACCACAGATCAATCTAAAACATTATCCAAAACAGATGAATGTTATATGTTAATCACTGGTATCTATGGTCCTTTACCATCAGAGACAATAGTATTAATATTTGGAAAAAATGGATTAACTTGTCAAAGATTCTTTATTCATCCAGGCATTATAGATGGAGACTTCAAGGAAGAAATTAAAATTATGACATCCATATGGAAAGAGATGACAATTAATGCAGGGGACAAAATTGCTCAACTGCTGCTGTTTCCTTAGACCAAGGGCAAGGTTGTTCCAATAGACAGAACAGGAGCAGTCGAAAATAGTGGAAAACGTGTGTATTGGCAAACAATGGTGAGTGGTATGAGACCAAAATTAAAAATACAAATGAATGGTATTGAAATAGAAGGATTGCTTGACACAGGAGCGGATGTCACTGTCCTCTCACGCGAGTCTTGGAATCCAAACTGGCCACTTCAAAGGGTTCCTACACATTTTATAGGAATTGGTAAATTGTCACATATAAAACAAAGTGTATGATGGCTTCACTGTGTGGGACCAGAAGGGCAAACAGGGAAGTTGAAACCTTATGTGGCTGATGTACCCATAAATTTATGGGGAAGGGATCTCTTACAACAATGTGGTACTCAAATTAATATTCCTGCAATGCCAGAAATAACAAATGATGAAATGATGGATGCTTTTGAGGAAGGTATTGATATGCATACTCAACAACAACTGCAAGTTATGTCTAGTGTCCAAACAGAGGACACCCCAGGTATCGAATTTCCAAATTTATACTAGGGACCACTGCTGAAATTCCAACAGCCCTACCCTTGAAATTGCTATCAAATAAACCAGTGTGGCAAGAGCAGTGGCCCATAACAAAGGAAAAATTGGAGGCTCTTGAGCTATTGGTAAAAGAACAGCTGGAGGCTCAACATATAGAAGAGTCTACCAGCCCATGGAATTCTCCTGTGTTTGTGGTAAAAAAGAAATCAGGTAAATGGAGAATGGTAACAGATTTAAGAGCTATGGATAGATTAATTCAACCTATGGGTCCTTTGCAGCCTGGTATGCCTTTACCTTCTCTATTACCAAAGTCATGGCCTTTAATAGTAATTGATTTAAAAGACTGCTTTTTCTCAATTCCATTGCATAAGAATGATAGGGAAAGGTTTGCTTTATCTGTACCTACTCTTAATAACAGCAGACCAATCAAGAGGTATCATTGGAATGTGTTTCCACGGGGTATGTTGAATAGTCCAACTCTGTGTCAATATTTTGTACAAAAACCATTAGAAATAATGCGTAAGCAGTTTCCTCAATCTATTATCTATAATTATATGGATGATATTTTGTTGGCTGATTCTGATGTAGTTATTTTAGAGAACTTATTTAAGGAAATGCAAAGAAGTCTACCACTATGGGGGTTAAAAATTGCTCCTGAAAAAATACAAAGAGGAGATTCAATCAACCATTTGGGTTATAAAATAAGTCAACAGAGAATAAGATCGCAAAAGGTACAAATCTGTAGAGACCAATTGAAAACTCTTAATGATTTTCAAAAATTAATGGGAGATATAAATTGGCAAAGGCCCACCCTTGGTTTAAGTACTCATGAGTTAAGTAATTTGTTTCAAACATTACAAGGGGATTCAAATCTAAACAGTCTAAGATGTTTAACTGCTGAGGCAGTAAAGGAATTAATGTTGGTAGAAGAAAGATTGCAAGATGCATACATAGATAGAATTGATCCCCAACTTGATTGTATTTTGGTCATTTTACCATCAACTCATTCTCCTACCGGGCTTATTATGCAATGGGAAGATAGTATTATGGAATGGATTTTCTTACCATATAAACAAAGTAAAAAATTAAGGACATACATAGAAAAGATAACTGAGTTAATTGTAAAAGGTAGAATAAGACTATGTCAATTATCAGGAATGGACCTGGCTGAAATAGTAGTGCCTCTTACCAATGCTGAAATTATGTCATTGTGGGTAATCAATGAAGATTGGCAAAGAGCTTGCAGTAAATATTTGGGAGAAGTTAATAACAAATTTCCAAAAAGCAAATATATACAATTTATAAAAAGACTAATTGGATTCTTCTTCATATTGTAAAGGGTACACCAATTCCTGATTCACCAACCTTCTATACTGATGCTAACAAGAGGGTAATGGCAGGTTAAAAACATAAGAGGTTTTTGAAGATTTTGGGCAGATTTCAAATTGTCACTACAGTTCAAAGTTGTTCTTTGTGTCACAGAGTTACTAAAATCTGGGATTTAAGTGAAATATTTGAGCAGGGTGGTACTAGAACACACCCTTAAGCCCTTAATCCCATCACACTAGAGGAAGAAACAAGCAGATCTCTGAATTCCAGATCAGCCTGGTTTAAACAATGAAGGCAGGGCAGAACTCTGCTGAGAAAATAAGACTGCTTGCTAAAGACAGTCTAGAATTCAAAAAAGACACATTTTTTCCCTTGATGTTAAGGTTAATAGTGTCCTTACTGATCTAATGGATAAATACACATAATCTTAAATGTATGTAAAGAGAAAGGGATCACAAGCCAGTGTTAGGTGTGGGGCTCCTACTGGAGAACTGGTTTCAAGAGGCATTTTGCCCCTAAAAGAGATATGTTAATCTCAGGGTGTGGTGGTACATGCCTTTAATCCCAGAACTTTGGAGGCAAAAGCAGGCTAACCTCTGTGAATTCAAGGCTAGCCTGGTGTACAAACTGAGTTCATACAGAGAAATCCTGTCTCTGGGAAAAAAAAAAAAAAGAAAAGAGATATATTCTGTTAACCAATATAAGAACCCAGTGTTAGGCTTGGGAAGAACATGCAAACTGCATGCCTCCCACAGCCAACAGTTAAAAAAAACTAACATAAAATAGCATATCATGTTATTTTACACTAATCTCCTTAAGAATGGAGCTTCCATGGGAGAATTGGAACTCAAACTAATACAAAAATGGTTTAATTGATGTTATTATTTAATAAGGGTAATTCAGTTATTTAAATTTATACCTTGATCCCAAAACTTGGGAGACAAGGAAAAAACAGGTTCCTTGTATGTTCGAGGCCAATCTAACCTACGGAGCTCTACAGAGCAAATCAAATCAGCCCAAGCTACAAAGAGAAAACCCTGTCTCAATAAGGATAGATATATCCACATAGAAACTAAATCTCCAAAGAAAGGAGAAAAGGAAAAAAAATATGTAAATGCATACCTTTGTTCTCAAAATATGGGAGACAAAGACAGAGACAGAGTGGTTCCTTTTGAGTTTGAGACCAACCTAATCTACAAAAAGTCAGAACAACACAGAATAAACCTGTTTTAATCAATTAATAAATGTATATCAGAGGAGAATACTTAAACTCCATACAGACTTATGCTGTATTTTCAACTTAAAATAGATTATATATAGCATATATATGTAATACTATTACATGCCATGTTTTTATATGGCATGAATGGAGACTTACAAATGTCTTTCTGCTGTTCAAAGAACAGAAAATATTCCTTAATTGGTTTGTGCATCCTGCACATCCAAGGCATTTTGGAAATTGCAGAACTATATGTTACTTGTGAGAAATTATATATTTTCAGAAAAATGAGACCTTAGTCCAAAGAAGATAAGACAAGTAGCCCAAATGATCCAGCCTCACAGACTGCCTCAATAGTTGTTTCCTCAAAAATCTGCATCCAGAACAACTTCAAACAGCTTGCTGAGATGGCCCAGCCTCAAAGACTGTTCCAGACAGATCTTCAATAAAACCCCTGAACTTTCCTACCAAAGTCCAGCTTCGGACTACAAACTGCTCAGGACATCAAATTGTTGATCACATAGAGTCTGGACAACAAATGTTACAATTAACTTGATTAACCTTTTTTTTTTTTTCATTTTATTTGGGCCCCCAAACAGGTTTTCTGCATCCCAATTCAGCAGGAAGAAGTTTTATGAGAGCGACGTCCCATTCCCAAAAATGGGGTGGATGATTCTTTGGTCATTTGATGTGTTATCAATGTTGTTTAGGGGTAATGGTTACAAATTGTTATATAGTCTTGTTAAGCAAGGTATAGGAAGTTAGACTTGGAGATCTCTTTTTCTTTTC
>CAJQZJ010025248.1:7726-18150 GCA_907164525.1 Lophiomys imhausi | reverse complement strand
TGTACTGATTTCTTCCACTGAATCTTCCATGCCTGAGATCCTGTCTTCCATCTCTTGCATCCTATTGTTGATACTCACATCCGTAGTTCCTGTTCTCTTCCCTTGGTTCTCCACTTCCTCTTTTAACTCTGACTGTGTTTTCTTTATTGTTTCTATTTCTATTTTCATGTCTTGTATGGTATTGTTCGTTTTGTACATTTCCTTCTCCAGCTTGCTTGTTTTTGTATGAAAATCTTTCATGGCTTTTTCCTTTTCCTGTTCAAGCTCTGTCACCTTGGCTTGGAGCTCTTTAATGGTGTTGTTCCTTGTTTTAATTTGTAGAACTGTGGTTTCTTTGAATTCCTTCATAGATTTAAGTTCTTCTTGCAGGGACTCTATCACTTTCCATACTGCAGAATTGTCAATGTTTTCATGTGTTTCTGTTGGTGTGTGGTCATCCGAATTGGATGAGCTAGGGTGGTTCTGCTTTGTTGGAGTCATAATTCCTTGATTTCTATTTTTTTTGACCTTTCGCCATTGGATGCATTTAGCTGTCTGTTTTCTGTGCTTGGAACCACAGTGGATGATTTGGTGCAGGGGACGAGTTACTTGGCTATCTGTCATTGCTTACAGGGGGATTTCAAGGTCACTGTGATTTTAATGGCCAGGGGCACTGTGATCTGGTGCAGCCTATTCCCAGGTTGTGAGTAATGGACCAGGATTGTTTCACTGCTCCCAATTCAGACTTCTCTGTGTTGCACTCTGAGTTATCAGCCTGTAATTGTTCTGATGGTATGGGCCTGTTTGCCCAGGCACAGATTCTGTGGGCTTTGTTTGTTGTCCCGGAGGCTGACAGGGTCTGGCTCCACACCTGATATGTCTGGATTTTCCAGGATACAGCTATGGTCCCGATTTCTGGTTTCTCTCTAGTCTTCTCGCCACAGGGCTGGACCCTGTGCCTGATTTCCTTCCTGTCTGCGCCGCCACGGGTCCCGTGGGTACCCCAAGCCCCGGATCCTCAGGCTGCCTGAGTGCACCTCTCGTCCCAGCAGCTCTGCCGTGGGTGCATGGACCCCTGGTCCCACCCATGCCTGTCTCTTTCCCCAGATGACCTGCCGTGGACTGGCGGGGATTTGGCCCTGCCAGCAGTGCTCCCTCCCCAGCTGAGCTCTCGTGAGTGTGCGAGATTTGGCCCCTCCCACCTGCTTTTGTTTTCCCCGCTTCCTGCGCTCTCTCGGAACCTCCCGCCCTCCGCTTCACGAGCGGCTGCGGACCACCCGCTGAGCCCCCTGTTTGTTCCTTGCTAAGGCTTCCACTATCTCACAACCTTTTCTAAGTGGGTATAAGTTCAACCTGATGTGTGGGGAGCCCAATAGGACAGCGATCTATGGCCAAGTGGACCCTGATTCTGCCTGCTGTAAGTTGGGAACGATCTTACCAGGCGCCTCACCAAATGGGAGTTCCCGAATCCCCGGTTTAGTGGCCTCCGTGTCTGTGAGAGATGGGGAGAGCCTTGCCCTGGGACTTTTAACAGTCCCTTGGGAGCTGTGAGCGTTCCGGGGGGGAGAGGTCTAGCCCCTCTGGTTTTTGCACAGTGCCCAGTAACTCTGTGTTTTTTATGGCTCTTTTTTCCCCGCGTTCAGAATGCGTCAGTGTAGGTCGCCGCCATCTTTGCTCCGCCCCATGGTTGGGCTTCTTGTGCATGAGAAAGGAGTCAGTCTCCCAATGTAGCCACAAAGTCACAGCTATGTGGAGGAACAGATCCATATTGAATGCAGGAGACCCAAATTCAGGCATGCAAATGGCCACAGAGGAGGCCCATTTCTAGAGCCATATAATCAAGGTCCAGTAAGTCAGTGATTCCCCACACACCTGTGGTACAGCCTTTAACTCTAGGTTCAAGGTCAGGATTGATTCTGGTTGACATGTTCTTAGTTTGACTTTTGCCTTGTGTACGTGTGAGTAACCATGGTTCTGTGGTTCTTAATCTCTGCTCTCATGCCCACTTGATCAAGCTTTCTGGAGTGAAGCTCAGACAGATTAAGGGGTTCCAAGATGTGGATCTTTAGGCCATCCCTTGACCACCCAAGTTTTATCCTTTGCCAAGCCACTCTAACTCTATATACAATATATGGAAGCCTAGCATCAGGACAGCCTTTGGATTCCTGTACCACCATGAATGTGTTGATGCAGCCAGGGGAATGCTGCTGAATACTGCCTTCTGTGTTCTAGACTAACCTGTCTCAGGTCAGCTGCTGACTTTGTAGCACATGATTCTTTCTTTCCAGTCCATAGGCAGTGCTTGGCCCCAGCATCATGTTTGATCTAAATTCAGAATACTTTCCCTCTTGTGTTCAGTAGGAGCTTTCAGCTTCCAGGGAAGTAGGTAGATCCTGGACTCAATCAAGTGCAGAGTCCCAGTAAAAGGACACATTGCTCTGAAGGCCCCAATAGTGTCCTAGAGATACCATGCATCTGTCTTAGACACCAGACCCAGGCTTTGGCCACAGGTCAGGAAATGTTAAAGTAAGCCAGAGTGAACTTCAGGTAGCCCAAAATCATGGAGGTTGCTAGGTTAAAAATGAAGGGATGGCTCTCTAGATTAAGTGTCTTCAAAACATTTAAAGAGACATTGTTTAGACTGTCTTCCAGATACCTGAGCTCAGATGAGATTCCTAACTTAGAAGCCACTGCTAACACTTTCAGTTGTGGGTACAGTGATGGGAAGATCCTAGGACTGAGGAATATTCTGAGGTTGGGAGCGGGCCAAGACCTGATCTTTACTCAATACTCTTTGAAAGCTGTTTGGCCAGGAGAACCTACTTGTTTTTAAAACCTCAGACATAAGATCTCATGATGGTAAAATCTCTTTGGAAAACTTCCTGCCTGAACTCTGACTCTCAAAGAGCCATTTCCATACCACATATTGTGGAAGCAGCCATTGTAGCTTCTAGAAAGGTCTTCCAGGCTCTAGAATTACCAGGGATAAGCCTCACTTCTCTAGAGCAGAGAATCTGTCTTCTGGGAGCTTTGAGCCTCCCAACTCGACTACTAGGGTCATTTGAAACCATCAGCTCCCTATAGCAAAGCACCCAAATGGCTCCTGCCCATTTGACAAGCTGTAGGACCCTCAGATATTGACCTCCCAGCAACACGTACCACCTAAAAGGTCTGCAGAGTACAGTTCTCTACCTCATGAGAGGCATCTACACAAACCCCATGTGTATAAGCTTAGCCGCACTGAGGTGGCAGGGGGGTTACCAATCCTCACTCCTGCCACTTCCTTTCTAGTTTTGCCCTCTCTCATTCATGCAAATTCATGCAAATGCTTGATCAGTATGCCTGTGCTTGACCTTAGAGATGTTCTATGGAAAAGATAGACCAGGAGCTCTGTGACAGGGCTAGCTACAGTCAAACTAAATTGGTCCAAAGTGATCTCTGGATACCTTATTGACTGGCATGTACTTTCCAGCTTCCTATGATTATATTTTTTACTACTCTCACTCTCTAATGCCATGAAAGTAGACAAGGCCTATGGTAATCCCCTTGAAATGACTTGGATGCAGTTCAGTTACCTCAGAGACAACTTCTTGGAACTACACTGGTGTCATCCTGTGTATATTGGAACTACACCAGATTCTTTTGGGGTAAGTTCATGACTACTCATTTAAAAAAAATATATGGCTAATTAAGGTGTTTAACCAGTATTTAGGTTATATTTAATTGGTTCGGCAGTTGTTAATCTTTAAGCAGCCATTATAAATGAGCACACAGAGACCACATGGATTTTAACAAGCCTTGGTCTGAGTTGTGCAATCCTAGCCCATCTAAGCTAGCTCTTAATTCTATTACCCAAATATGATCCCATATATACATACGTCCCCTTGGACTGCCATTCTCCACGGTATGCCGATGTTCCTGGCCATGTGGAATGAGGTTCCTTTTTCTATCCCATGGTGTGTGCCTCTTTCCTGCTGCTCCTGGCTGGAATGAATTAATTAAAGCACAGGCTTCCTGCTCTAATCCCAGGAAGTCCCACCTTTCTCTGTCTTTGCCCAATCTCAGGCCTTGGCATTTTATTTAATCAATCAGAGTCAATGTAAGTAACAGACAGCAAGCAGGACCAATTAATTAACATTTAGAATGCTTAACACTACCCCAACAATTCCCTCCTTTTGTCTAAAAAAAAAAAAGGCTAAATTTTTTAACTCATATAGTAAAAACAATAAGAACAAATATGAAACAATCCTATATTTATAAACCTAAAGATTTTATTTAGACTTGAAAATATCCTTTTAAATCCTAAACAACTAAATTTCTATTGAAATTTTATAACTATTATGGCTTAAACCCCATCAAAGACATAAGAAGGAATAAAGTTATTATTTGAGTGAGTAGGAAGCACAGAAGAGTAGCTTCCAAAAAGAAATATGACAGTTTGTTGCCTAGACAGTCCCAAATATCTTTCCATACCGTTGGAGCATCATCTTCAGCCTTCTGGCCAAGCATTTTTCACAGACTAAATTGTGCAGCAGGAAATAATAAGGATTTTCCCATTCTGTCTCTGCAGAATTAGGACATCGACTTACCTGCATTTATGCTCTGGTCCATCTTTGGATTGTATATGGTCTGTTGAGAGAGCAGGGACATTTTTGTCCCGTTGGAATTATCTCCTGATGGGAGATTTCTTTTTGATGCTCATTGTCTTCTTCCGAGTCAAATGGGAGCTGTCAGGAGCTGACTGTCTTAAGTCAAACAACTCTTAAAAATATTAAAACATCTTTAAATGCCATTTTCTGTATGCCTCTGAGGGTTTTGAAGACATCTATTGATTTATTTATAAATCTATCTATCTTCTATCTATCTATCTTTGAACAAGCAAACTGTATATTTTTATCCATCTATTTTTAATCTATTAAGTCTATCTTTGAACAAGCAAACTGTATATTTTTATCCATTTATTTTTAATCTATTAAGTCTTTTTGTGATAAAAGAAGACTAGTATTTGACATGACCAGAACCTCAATACTCGACTTGTATTATCCAGACTCCTAAATAGATTGCAGTAGCAACCCATAAAAGGATCGGAAATAAACCTATACTTTTAAATGAGTTGAATAGGCACAATACCTTATATAACAGTTGAAATATACATATTATGTGTCAAAATATAAAACTCTATACCAATGAATCAAACTCAATCTTATTTTTGTATCAATATACAAAATTTTATACCAAAGTATCAAAAGATAACCTTATTTTAATAATAATAATAGCTTTAACATTCAGAGCAGATTCAATAATCTATCCTTATATCTTATCATTTCTATATTATATATTACATTTATTCCCCCTCTTTTTCTTTTCAAGTCTTTTCCCCCTATATAAGAGAGAAAGAAGGATAGAGAAAAGAAAAAGAGATCTCTGAGTCTAACTTTCTATACCTTACTGAACAAGACCATATAACAATTTGTAACCATTACTCCTGAACAGCATTTATAACACATCAAACGACCAAAGAATCATCCACCCCACTTTTTGGAAATGGGACGTTGCTTTCTTTAAACTGCTTCCTGCTGAATTGGGTTGTAGAAAACCTGTTTAGGGGCCCCAATAAAATGTAAAAAAAATGGTGAAACAAGTAAATTGTAACATTTGTTGTCCAATCTCTATGTGCTCAACAATTTGAATGTCCTGAGCAGTTTGTACTTCAAAGCTGGACTTTGGTAGCAAAGTTCAGTCCTAGAGGCTGGGCCATCTCAGCAAGCTGTTTGAAGTTGTTCTGGATGCAGATTTTTGAGGAAACAGCTTTGGAGACATTCTATGAGGCTGGATCATTTGGGTTACTCTTCTTGTCTTCTTTCAACTCTGGTCCCTTTGTTTTGAAAATATATAATTTCTCACAAGTAACATATAGTTCTGCAATTACCAAAATGCATTGGATGTGCAGGATGCACAAATCAATGAAGGAATATTTCCTGTTCTTTGAACAGAAGAAAGACATTTGTAAGTCTCCATTCATGCCATAGAAAAAGGTGGCATGTAATAGTATTGCATATATATGCTATATATAATCTATTTTAAATTGAAAATACAGCATAAGACTATGGTATTTAAGTATTCTCCTCTACAGTTGACATAAATTTATTAATTGATTAAAACAGGTTTATTCTGTGTTGTTCTGGCTTTTTGTAGATTAAGTTGGCCTCAAACTCAATAGGAACCAATCTGTCCCTGTCTTTGTCTCCCATGTTTTGGGAACAAAGGTATGCATTTATATATTTCTTCTTTCCTTTTCTCCTTTCTTTGGAGATTTAATTTCTATGTGGATATATCTATCCTTATTGAGACAGGGTTTCTCTTTGTAGCTTGGGCTGTCTTGATTTGCTCTGTAGAGCAGATTGGCCTCAAACACAAAGGAACCTGTCTTTTCCTTGTCTCCCAAGTTTTGAGATCAAGGTATGAATTTAAATAATTGAATTACCCTTATTAAACAATAAGATTAATTAAACCATTTTATATTAGTTTGAGTTCCAATTCTCCCATGGAAGCTCCATTCTTAAGAATATTGGTTTAGAACAGCATGATATGCTATTTTATGTTAGCTTTTCTTAACTGTTGGCTGTGGGAGGCATGCTGTTTGCATGTTCTTCTCCAACCTAACTCTGGGTTCTTACAAGATTAACAGAATGTATCTCTTTCTCTCTCTCTCCTTTTTTTTCTGAGACAGGATTTATCTGTCTATCCTTGTCCTGGATTTACTTTGTACCAGGCTAGCCTTGAACTCACAGAGATTAGCCTGCTTCTGCCTCCAAAGTTCTGGGATTAAAGGCATGTAGCTCCACACCTAGAGATTAACAGATCTCTTTTAGGGGCAAAATGTCTCTTGAAACCAGTTCTCCAGTGGGAGCCCCACACCTAAGGAGACTGGCTTGTTACCCCTTTCTCTTTACACAAATTTAAGATTATGTGTATTTATCTATTATATCAGTAAGGACATTATTAAACTTAACATCAAGGAAAAAATGTGTCATTTTTGACTTCTAGACTGTCTTTAGTAAGCAGCCTTGTCTTATCAGCAGGGTTCCCACCCTGCCTTCATTGTTTAAACCAGGCTGGTCTAGAATCCAGAGATCTGCCTGTTTCTTCCTCTAGTTTGATGGAATTAAGGGCATGTGCCAGTACCACCTTGCTCAAATATTTCACTTAAATCCCAGATATTAGTAACTCTGTAACCCAGAGAGCAATTTGAACTGTAATGACAATTCTAAATCTACCCAAAACCTTCAAAAATCTCTTATGTTTTAGCAATGCCAAACCAGAAAAATATCCTTTCTACCTCACGATATAGAAAAATCAAAGACATTTAAATAAAAATCAAGCAAAGAAACCACATTCCAAAACCTTTGGCATGTCTAACCATGCCATCCCATGCTGCATTTAAAGCTTTGTTCATTATTACTTGGAATCTAGTTGCGACTGTATTTCACTGGTGGACCCTTCCCAGAAAGCCCTGAGAAGCACCTCATAGCCAGGGAGCTCTTAGCTCCAGCTGCCATCAATGTTGCCTTATTTATCAGGAAAGGCCTCCCTCTTTTCTTCATTATCATTGTTGGCAATTTAGCATCCCATCTGTAAGTTCTTTCCTTTAAGACTATCCTAGTCTGAACTTTCTCAAAAAAAAAAAAAAAAAAAAAAAAGATACACAGAACCACAGTTGTCAGGGTAAAAATCATTTGCATCTAAGAGGAACAAACTCAATTGGAATCCAAACGTATTGAGGCATTATGAATTCCTCCATGTTTAATCTAGGCAGCTAATTCTGCTCTCAAGCTCTGTTTAAAAGGCTGCCAGTTTTTTAGTATGTAAGGAGAGCTAAGCTTTAGCTCTCCAACTTTCCTGCAAGGCAACAGCTTTTGTTAAGGTAGCTGCACCTTTGAAATACATATGAGTTTGGTTTCCTGATCTTTGGCTAGGAAACCGGCTTTCACCCAGGCTTTCTCAGACTGTAAGCATGGATTCTAATTGCCCTAGTTGGACGCCATTTGCAAAAAAAATAATATGGCTAATTAAACTATTTAAACAGTATTTATATTATTATTAATTGATTCGGTGGCAGTAAATTCTTATCCAGACATTATAAATGAACACACAGAGACCACATGGATTTTAACAAGCCTTGGCCTGAGTTGTGCAATCCTAGCCCATCTAAGCTAGCTCGTAATTCTATTACCCAAATATGATCCCGTATATACATACGTCCCCTTGGACTGCCATTCTCCACGGTATGCCGATGTTCCTGGCCATGTGGAATGAGGTTCCTTTTTCTAACCCATGGTGTGTGTCCTCCTTCCTGCTGCTCCTGGCTGGAATGAATTAATCCTCTGTCTAAAGCACAGGCTTCCTGCTCTAATCCCAGGAAGTCCCACCTTTCTCTGTCTTTGCCCAATTTCAGGCCTTGGCATTTTATTTAACCAATCAGAGTCAATGTAAGTAACAGACAGCAAGCAGGACCAATTAATTAACATTTTGAATGCTTAACACTACTCCAACATACTCAACACACCCTCTCTGTCCCTGCAGGTATAGGGAGTCTTACTGCTTTTGTCTTGGAGGAGTTGGCCCAGAGTAAGACTCCAGATTCCTATCCTTTTCTGGCCACTGAAGATATTAGAAGGCTACGCCTGAGTTTACAAGAAGCAGTGGAAAGGATCTCACAGTAGCTTACTCTGCAGGGAACATGCCGAGAACCCTTCCTCTAGTTTCTTGTGCCTCTACCTTCATGGGGGAAGGTGTACCTCGTATGATCATTGACAGCCAGCTGCACCTGTGGGTGGTTTTAGTAGTAGCAGGAAGAGGGTTTCCTATAGTCGTTGATTTAGCATCTCTTGTCAGCCTGCCTTCATGTGGCTACATCCACAGAAGTCTTTTGACTGCTGCCCTCTGAAGCTAGACAGCTAAAGTGGATCTCAAGCAGCCTTGGGGATGATCACCCCTAATCACTTATCTCTCAGGTGAGGCCACATGTCAGTGTAGGTTGAACCCAGACTCGTTAGGTTACAGAAGAATCAAAGCCATAGCCGTGTTCATTTGGACCCTGGCATCAGGGTTCAAGGGTTGACTGAACAGAGGTAGGTTTATGTCTTTCCTCTACCAGCTACTAATTATACAGCTTTTGAGGAAGGTCCAAAATGGGGAGATAAGCTCTGCTGACCTTGTAAGTGCAAGAGGATATCAGAGTATGAACAACTCTCCCAGAAACAATGGCATGTCTAGAACATGTGTTGCAGATGCTGGCCACCCCCAAGCATTGTAGTTGACAAGGGTAAGACAGTCTGGTTCTACCATATTCTGACCCTAAAGAAGCCTGAGCTTCACTAAGTACTACCTATCAGCAGCTGTAGGATGCGAGTATTCTAAGTCCAGTTATATAGAATAAGTAAGTATTCTTTGTAAGAAGCAGTGAGTCCCACACTTCATAAATGAATGGTTGCCAGAAAACAGCCCAGAATGGCCTCAGGCTTCTCAGTTCTTAAAGTGAAGTCTTAGAGGACCAGAACCTATTTTCATCTCTAACTATAGAAGTAGCCAGTGTCTGGAACTTCAGCTTCTGGTGAAATATGACCTGCTGGGAACTGCCTCGATCTGAGATCTTTCAGATTAAATGACTAAACTGCTGGCTCTGGGGGTGATCAGGCTGTGTGTGTGTGTGTGTGTGTGTGTGTGTGTGTGTGTGTGTGCGTGTGTGTGTGTGTGGTCTTTCCAGATTTATATGAAGTTCCCATCTGAGAAACTCCAAGTGAAAGCACACTTAGAAAGATCCCAATGCAGGAGTCCTGGTCTCCCAGCTGATCTCACTGTTTTGGATCATAACAGTTTAAAGAGAAGGAGATCTCAGGACCTGGCTTCCCGGGGTAGTCACTAAGATCTGAGCACATCCTTTTTGATCTGAGGAGCCTGTCTCAGATACTGGATTGTTGAGGTCATTGAGCAGGGTTTGCCACAGGATTAGAAAAACCCAGCTTCTGATCTCTTAATGTGGGGCAGCCCACTCCTGCTTCTTGACCTGGATGGGACATTTTGTCCTGGTCATAAGATTCTGTCCGCCCCCCCCCCCCCCCCCCAATCTCTGCATCAAGCCTGGGTTTAAATGATCAGCCTGCTCATTCCTAACCTGCTTTGAGGTAAAAAGTCAACCACCACTTCTGCTTTCTGAGCTAAGGAAGGATGCTCTTTTGAAAAAAAGCCTGAGGCAGCCAGGAATCCTTTGTGTGAAGGGAAGGCCTGGCAGGGCTGGTCCTAGAGCAAACCAGTTTGCCTCAGGTGGAGGCAGACCAAGAAAAGATTTTATTTCCTTAAGTCTTAGGGAGAGAGTGAGAGAGAGAGAGCGAGAGGGAGGGAGGGAGAGAGAGAGAGAGAGAGAGAGAGAGAGAGAGAGAGAGAGA
>CAJQZJ010025247.1:0-12143 GCA_907164525.1 Lophiomys imhausi | reverse complement strand
TTTTTCTCTTACAGCTTTTAATATTCTTTCTTTGTTCTGTACATTTGGGGTTTCAATTATTATGTGGCGAGAGGAGTTTCTTTTCTGGTCTACTCTGTTTGGTGTTCTGTAAGCCTCTTGGATTTTTATTGGCATCTCTTTTTTCAGGATTGGGAAGTTTTCCTCTATGATTTTGTTGAAGATATTTCCTGGACCTTGGAATCGGGAGTCCTCTCTTTCCTCTATACCTATAATTCTTAGGTTCCATCTTTTCATTGAGTCCTTGATTTCTTGGATGTTGTGGGTGAGAGATTTTTTAGCCTTCTCATTTTCTTTGGATGTTGTACTGATTTCTTCCACTGAATCTTCCATGCCTGAGATCCTGTCTTCCATCTCTTGCATCCTATTGTTGATACTCACATCTGTAGTTCCTGTTCTCTTCCCTTGGTTCTCCACTTCCTCTTTTAACTCTGACTGTGTTTTCTTTATTGTTTCTATTTCTATTTTCATGTCTTGTATGGTTTTATTCGTTTTGTACATTTCCTTCTCCACCTTGCTTTTTTTTGCATGAAAATCTTTCATAGCTTTGTCCTTTTCCTGTTCAAGCTCTGTCACCTTGGCTTGGAGCTCTTTAATTGTGTTGTTCCTTGTTTTGACTTGTAGAATTGTGGCTTCTTTGAATTCCTTCATAGATTTAAGTTCTTCTTGCAGGGACTCTATTACTTTCCATAATGCAGAATTGTCAACGTTGTCATGTGTTTCTGTTTGTGTGAGGTCATCCGAATTGGATGAGCTAGGATAATTCTGCTTTGTTGGAGTCATATTTCCTTGATTTCTTTTTTTTTTTTACATTTGGCCATTGGGTGCGTTTAGCTGTCTGTTCTTGTCGTTTTCTGTGCTTGGATCCACAGTGGATGCTTTGGTGCAGGGGACGAGTTACTTGGCTATCTGTCGTTGCTTACAGGGGGATTTCAGGGTCACTGTGGTTTTAATCGTCTGAGGCACTGTGAGCTGGTGCAGCCTAATCCCAGGTTGTGAGTAATGGACCGGAATTGTTTCACTGCTCCCAATTCAGACTTCTTTATGTTGCACTCTGAGTTATCAGCCTGTAATGGTTCTGATGGTATGGACCTGTTTGCCCAGGCACAGATTCTGTCGGCTTTGTTTGTCGTCACGGAGGCTGACAGGGTCTGGCTCCACACCTAATATGTCTGGATTTTCCAGAGTACAGCTATGGTCCCGATTTCTGGTTTCTCACTAGGCTTCTCTCCACAGGCCTGGCCTCTGAGCCTGATTCCCTCCTTATGCATAGCCGCAGCTCTCCCTCCCTTGCTGTTCGGCTGTGGGTGCACAGAGCCCCTGATCCCCCAGCCGCCTGAGTGGACCTCTCCCCCCAGCAGCTCAGCCGTGGGTGTGCGGATCCCTGGCCCAGCCCACGCCTGACTCTCTCCCCAGTTGTCCTGCCGTGGGTTCGCGGGGATTTGGCCCTGCCAGCCAGACTCCCTTCCCAGCTGTGCTGCCGTTAGTGCGTGGGATTCTGCCCCTCCCGCCCACCTTTGTGTTCCCGGTTTCCCGCGCTCTGTTGGAACCTCCCGCCCTCCGCTTCACGAGCAGCTGCGGACCACCTGCTGAGCCCCCTGTTTGTTCCTTGCTAAGACTTCCACTATCTCGCAAAATTTTTTAAGTGGGTATAAGTTCTACCTGAGGTGTGGGGAGTCCAATAGGCTAGTTAACTATCGCTAAGTGAGCTCTGATTCTGCTTGCTGTGAGTTGGGGACAATCTTACCAGGCGCCTCTCCAAATGGGAGTTCCCAAATCCCGGGTTTAGTGGCTTCCGTGTCTGCGGGAAATGGGGAGAGAGCCTTACCCTGGGACTTTTAACATTCCCTTGGGAGCTGTGAGTGTTCTCGGGAGGGTCTAGCCCCTCCGGTTTTTGCACAGTGCCCAATAACTCTGTGTTTTTTATGGCTCTTTTTTCCCCGCGTTCAAAATGCGTCAGTGTAGGTCGCCGCCATCTTCCTTCCCTATTTTAATTTTCTTAAAGGGATATTAATATTCTTAGTGTAGGTCCTTGAGGGATAACTTGATTTTGGCAGCCTGGCAGTCACAGCAGGCAGTCCCTTTCAAACTTAGCTTCCCTTGGGCCTAACTTTGCCAGTTTGTATGGCCAGTTTATTTCAATTGCTAGATTGAGGCCGGTTTAAGAAACCAGCCTGTTTTCATCGCTAAACTTAAGGTCGACTTTCTCCATCAGCTGAGACTCACTTCTATAGTCTTCTCAGCCCATGTGTACTTCACGACCTGAGGCCTCTGAACTCTGCTAGCCTTGATCACTCTTCCAGCACTCTTGAGCCCCTAGATGGATGACTTTAATGTCAAGTTCTCAAGAATGTTCTCTCAGCAGGTTCTATGCCATGCCTTTTTTGCCAGCCTTTTTAGGCTGGCCTGTAGCAAAAGTCTCTCTCTCTCTTGGACTCCATTTACTTGCCAACATTTCTGACTATTCAATTTCCTCAGGCTATTGCAGCCTACAGACTGATGATGGCATACCTTGCTTTATTTCTCCAGCATGGACTGTCTTCTCAGTCCATGAGGGCAAGAGGAAGAGAGCTCTGTGTAGAGCTCTCTGGTTTATATATAGCATCATCTCACAATCCTTGGCAGTCTTGAGGGCCCACAAGATCTCCTATAATATCCAGCAGACCCATGGTTTCTCACACAAACTGACATTATCTTCAGCTTGTGCGGTTTCTTAGCCATGCCCCCTCTCACAGAGCTTTTGCCTCAACTGGGCTCTACCAATCATGGAACCAAAATCAAGGTATGCCAAGCTCCTCCTTTATGTGCTGTCAAATTCTAGGCTTTAGTGCATACTAACTGCCACAAAAAACTTTTAAACAAACAGTGAAAGTGCCTGTCACAGACTGGCCTATAAGACTGTGGCACAAAGATATGATCAGTCTTCATGATGCAGAAGCAGAGAAACTGAATAATATAATCACCTATCCCTCTTGAGACAAATATAGAACAGTAAAAAAGAAATCATTCCTTGATGGACTGTGCCATCCAAGCCATTATGGACATTTGACTCTTGCCAGTTGACACTGTGAATATAAGGGGCTAGAAGACAATTGAAGGAGGCTTTTGTTACTGAGGGAATTAGGCAGGAGAGAGGCAGAATTTGGTGCCTGATTTACCAGACCTGACAGGATTATGTTCAAAGGAGAGTTAAGAAGGAGGTCGATTTAGCAAGGACATTAGGACTGGTATGGGATGTTAGTGGTTTTGCTGAGCCCTTTGATGGAATGTGATATAAATGGGACAGGAGAGGCTCTGAAAGATCTAAATAACTTAGAGGAGTGTATCAATTTGATTTGTAAAATGAAAAAGCAATCAAGATGTGATAAAAGACAGGAGAACCAGACAGGGCAATCTGTGCTATGTTTTGACTACTTAAAACTAAATGTAGTAAGATTGTGTCAAGTCAGTGTGCTTAAGGAAAAAATAATGGAAATCGAACTGTGATGTTGAGCACCTAGAAGGCTTTAAAACCTGAAAAGAAGTTGGTAGAAAGCATGTTATAAAGTAAGTACAAGTCTAAAAGAATTAAACGTGACATAGAGATAGCCAATTATCCCCACAGTATATGCTGTGTGAAGTATAGTAGGAGTAGAGATTTTCTCCTCAGCCTAGGCCTTTTTCAGCAGCCAGGTGTGGCCAATGGAGAAGGCAAACACCTCAGTGTTGGCTTGAGCCTGTCAGAACCAAGAAGATAGCTCCAAATTCAAGCATGGTAGCTACAGCACAGCCCTCGGACCCAATCTCAGATGAGTATCACAAAGTAGCCCTACTGAGATCCTCAGGGAGGTAAAGAGGTGTAGCAGCCCTGTGACTGAAGCAGAACTCAAAATAAGAGGCCAGTTATCTGATGGAAGTATCTGTGGATTATAGAGGGCTAGCAAAGATAGCATCTCCCATGTGCCCCACTCTATTGTATATTGGTTTTATGAAATAACTGAAAGAAGTAACAGAAAGCGTTTTGTACTGTATTGAACCTCATAATGTTTTCTTTCTAGCATCTCCTTAACTGCTGAAGACGAACTGCATTTTCTTGGAATAGATGGGAATAAGCCTTCAGAGACTCTTTCCACACTCTGAAGAGACAGGTTACATAGTGCTATCTCATAAGTGTGTTACTCAGGACGTCAGTTAAGGATCTTAAGTGAAGAAACTCTGCATGAATAGGATAAGTTGTTCTCAAAAGTGATTGTGTTGTTAAATGAAGATCCCAGTGTCAGGGCAAGATTATTTTCTCCATGAGTCATTGGCCAAGGATACTCTCAAAACCCCACAAGTTATAAAGGCCATTGCCACTGTTGTTGATGACATGCGAAATTAAGTGGTAATCCCATATTACTGAAAATACAGTATGCTTTGAAGACTTCTGTGCTATAAGAGGCCAGGTGGGATGCTGCAAGAGAATCATGCCCAACAGTTTCATTAGGCTTCCATCCCCCTATTCTACAATACCAACATGACAGGCAAGATACAATAATGGAACAATTGTTAGTTATACAACTAACCGCTTTCAGGTTGGATTTATGACTGCTTTGTGAAGAGAACTCACATCTGATACAGTTAGTTGGGTCAAAACTCTGTGCTTGGAGAAATCATATGCCCTCTTCAGGAGGCTGTTGCCACTCTTTTCTTAAATGGATGCAATGGACCTGTTGTTAAATTGTCTTCTAAATATTTGTGCTTATGCCTATGCATCAGTGTTGCTGTCACCCTCAATTTGTCATGGCAGGAAACTTCTTTCCAGCAAAGAGAGCTATACTGCAGAGACTCCTAAGTGGCCAAGCCCTGAGACTGTTACTCTGGTATAGTGGCCCAGTACACTTGGTTAGCAATTTCCTCTATGTTGAAACATTAAACCTTGGATGGGAGGTACCTTAGGACTAGGGAGGTTCTGGACATGAAGTCTAAGTGCAAAATTCCAGCTCTATCAGTTCTCCTTTTGCAGAGCCTTTTCTTTGCTTCAAAAACTATTAGTGTTTGTGTGTATAATCACACACCAGCAACAGTGTACATGTGGAGATCAGAAAATAACTTTCAGGAGTTGGTTCTCTCTAGTGTAGGTTCCGTGGGTTTTTGGGTTCATAGGTTTGAATTCAGGTCATCAGGTTCATGCTGAAGTACCTTCTGCTGTAGGATCTCACCACTGTTCCCTCCAGGCTCTTTGTTAAGGAAAAGTTAGATTTTAAACAATCTGTGGTGGTTTGAATGGATGGCTTCCATAGGCTCATATATGAATTGAATGCTTAATCACCCAGGAGTGGAACTGTTTAAAAGGACTTCAAGGATCAGGAGATGTGACATTGTTGGAGAAAGTGGGTGAACAGGGGGTGGGTTTTGAGGTTTCAAAAGCCCACACCATGTACAGTGTCTCTCTCTTGGCCAGCATATCAGGATGTAGCATCTTAGTTATTTCTCCAGCACCGTTGCCCATGGGCTGCTATGTCCCCCGGCATGTTGATGGACTAAACCTCTGAAACTCAATTAAGCCCCAAGTAAATACTTTCCTTTATAGCAGTTGCCTTGATCATGGTATCTCTTCACGTCAGTAGAACAGTGACTAAGACACAGTCCTTAGAAGTTATCCTGTTTTTGAAGCTTAGTTATTGATGTAATTGGAATTTCTTATCCAAAAACAAATGTAATTGTCATTAAGATTCTGCTTTAGTCCTTTGATTGGCCAAGTGCAACCAGGATAACGACATGAAGGCATATCCGAGGCTCCAACACTCACTCACTGTGTGACATCAATTTCCTCTTTTATAAGTTATCTTGGTTGATTTGGGTAATATCTACACATAGGAACTACTTACTGCGTGTTAGCCTAATCCTAAGCATTTTGTCTGTGATGTCATATGGTGAGATGTGCAGGCTGCCTCAGAGGGACAAAAATATTGGTTCTAATCATGAATACTTTGAGTAAATATTAAATATATTGATTTTTATACACTTAATGTGTCTGTGAGATCATCAAAAGTTTAATCTATGTGTTCACTTTATTGCAGTAATTAAGAAGATGGATCCATTTAAGTATAACTAGATAAAACTTGCTGACCAAAGAAATCAATATGATCTATTTTAATGACATCAGTTTTTAATCTATTGCTGAGTGTTCATCTCAGTGGCTCACTTACATAAGAATAAGAATGCCAGTAGTTTGGAAAGAACAAATTTAAATAACCTCAAGAGACAGAGAAACTTGGCTGAAGTTTGGAGAAAGGTAATTTCTTTCTCACCAAAATAAAATCAAAAGTTGGTCATGGTGTTCTGTATCTGTAATTCAGCACTTGGGAGGCAGAGCCAGAAGAACTGTTATAAGATCCAGCTCAGCATAGAGTACATATATATTGAGTCCAAGGCCAGGCCAGTATATATATAAAAATCCTTACTCAAATTATGTGAATCAATCAATAAAATGAGGTCAGAAACATTGAGATAAGTGGTGAAGGATATCACAAGTGTTTCATGGGCTTCTGGCTTAGCATGAGCCCACATGGGGGATTGCCATTCAGCCAGAGAAATATGGGTAGGCACCACTTTTAACCACCTTCAAGTGCAATACTTATGATGTTATAAATTGTTCCTGATGCCATTTTACTTCAGATACTAAATATCAAATACTATTTCCATTTTCAAATGTAAAGAAGCAGCTTTTCTTTGCAGCTTATTGGCTTTAATTCTTAATAAACTGTGAGCAAAAATGATACAGTAAATGCAGCTCATATTTACAGAGGTGATACCTATGTACAATCCTAAAATCTTAAGATTTTTTATTCAAATTCTTTTAAAACTTTCCTACATCAATACTCCATTGATAACATTTTCACACACCACGCTTACCCCTTTAACTACCCCATGCTATACCTAATCCTTTTCATATTTGTGACTGCCTCTTCTTTAATTATTACTCTGTGTGTTCATGTATACGTGTGTGTGTGTGTGTGTGTGTGTGTGTGTCTGAGGTTGTATTTAGGGTTTTAAATAAGTACAAGGTTTAGGGCTTACTATCTGGGCTTGGATAAACTATCAGGTGGCTGGCTCATCCTTGGAAAAAATTGATTCTTCTTCTTCAACAGCTAATGATTGCCTGTATAGCTTTTTAATCAAATGATGGATACTTCTGAAATTCCCCCATCCATTTTAGCATATGGACTGGTGTTATCATTATATAGGTCTTGTTTAGGTAACCATATTGCCAACATATCATGGATATAGCTTCCCTGTTAGGTGTAGAAGGCACAACCTCACTGTTAGTGTTCTGGTCCTCCAGCTCTTCCAGTCTTTCTTCTTCTACAACAATCCCTGAGCTTTAGGCCATGTTGTAGATATATGAGTTAGGGTGGAACATCCAATGGTCCACTGTTCTCTCCATTTGACCAGCTCTACAGCTCTACATTTCAATAATAGCCTCCATCTGCTGCAAAAAGAAGCTTCTCTGATGAGGAGGGAGAACTACTTACCTCTGAGCATAAGAATAAATATTTATTTAGAAAACAAAAATTAAGTGTATTCGGTGTACATTATTATGTATGAATTCCTTCCTATTGAGCAGACCTTAAGTCCATTTAGACAGTTGTTGTTCACCCCAAGATAAAGGTGCCTGTATTGCACCCTGGGGATATCTTTCCATACTGGCCAATATTGTAGTCCACAGGCTTTACTGCTGGCTAGGACTATTGCCTTTCTCCCTAGGCAGCTTCATGGCACCCACTGCGACTGTGAGAGCTAGTCTTCAGGAAAGAGGTTTCCAGGTTAGCTTCAGTTTGACTCCTCCAAGTCCTATACCTAAGTGTGAGGACCACTTTGGCCAAAAACTTTGAAGAGAAGTTTCCAGTACCTGTCCCTGGGGGGGGGGTTGTTGGTTAGTTTATGGCTCTTTCAGAAACATTATCATCCTAAATGTTATAACTCCATTAAGTGTGTGTGTGTGTGCCTGTTAAATAGCATTTTCCTATTAATTTCCTAGCTTAATTTTTCTCTACTACCTCTTTCTGTATTATGCTCTCTTCTTCTTTACTAGTTAAAATCTCTACACCAGTTTTTTTTTCCTTTCCCCCTTTATAACACCCATATCCTATTAGTTTCTTCTCTAGAGCTCCTTCCCCCACAGTCCATTGCTTTTTTTTTTTTTTTTTTTTTGCTTTAGGATAATATACTTAAATCTAAAGTGTCCAAGTTAGGATTCACAAACAAAAGAACACATGGCATTGTCTTTCTGGGTCTTGGTTACCTTACTTCCTATAATGCTTTCTAGTCCCATGTATTGGTTACTTTTATCTTATTATAACAAAACCCATGACCCAAAGTTACTCATGGAAAATAATTAATTTTTTTTGGGGGGGCAGAGGGCTTATGATTGCAGAGGGAGTTTCCATTATAACAGGGGGACAAGGACCAACTGAAAACAGGAAACAGAGTAAACAGGTGAGCTGAGGTTATAAACTATCAATGAGCTGAAGCCCACACCCAAAAGTCCTACATTTTACAAGTCCCATAACCACTTCAAACAGCACCACCAACTGGTACTAAGTGTCCAAATAGATGAGAATATTGGGGACAGTTATCATTCAAATCACCACAATCCATTTTGACTGTATCATTTCTAGACTATATTAGTATGGAGACAGTTACAAATTCAGAAAATTTACTCATTTTTTAAAATAATGCAGTTTGGATAATACATGCAAAAGACAGGCCCCATTTAGTTCAGAATATTTCAGTAGGATGATCTCTGAATTGAATATAATGGTGTTTTCATGAAATTTTGGAGAACTAACCTGTTTTCATGATTGCAAAGACTAATACACAGCATGGTCTTTAGGAGGTAAGAAAGCATAGCTGTTTCTGGAGTATGTATTATTCAAAAGGTTTTTCAAATAAACTTTATACTTCTAATATCTATTATCTAATATGTTTCTCAAATGAGCTTCATGGTCATGTATTGATCCACTATAAATTCTTTTAATGGTGTCAATGAAGATGTCAAGAAAGGCAGCAGACTTGACTACTTTAAATCTTTCTGTTCCCTCAGCACTTATGAATAAATGCCCCAGATCCTAACTCATTGCTAAGAGAAGGAAAATCATCTCCCTAAGCCTAAAGGAGGCGAGGAGAAATGTCAAAGTAAAATGGAAGGTACCCTTGAGGTTTTCCAAAGTCCTGGCCAACATACGGGTTAGATTGAACTGTCTCTGAGGACCAATAACACAGACTGGACCTAAAAGAGCTGGGCATTTAAACTGGCAACTGTCCCCTGACTATCATTACAAAGGACTACACACCCTGTGAACCATGGTCTAGGGCAGAAGTTAGTAGAAACAGGGCAGGGAAACAGCCTTATTCAGAGTTGGGGTATTGGCTGAGGAAACCCTGGGAGGGATCTATGACTGTGAGCTTGTTGTCATTTTGTTTTGTCTTTTATTGCCCAAAAATTCAAAACTGAGAACACAAATTCTTCCATGATGACAGGACTCCAAGACTCCTATCAAAGATAAATGCTAAACATTTTAGAGGAATAAAATTGCCATCAAACTGTATAGGATCCCCACACAAAGACTGATCATATCAAGGGTGAGTGATGACTGGGAGGTTTGACTTCACAGGCAACAGTAGTTCTCAATTCTCAATTGTTGTGGAATTGAAACATTTCTGTGGGAAACCAGGCTTCCTTCAGTAAACACCATTGAACTGTGACAGCAAAATGGCTTAGCAGGTAAATGCCATGCAAGCCTTGCTGAACTAACTTAGAACTAACAACTCACATATTGGAAGGAGAGAACTGACTCCAAAGAGTTACCCTCTCAATTCATACATACTTGAATATACCCCTGTATCACACTTATACAACATACATAGATGCACACCCCTCACACTCACAAATTTATACCCCTGCATCACACTTATACAACATACACAGATTCACAACCATCACACATTTATACCCAGGTATCATACTTACACAACATATACAGAAACACTCCCCTCATAGTCACACATTTGTCCAGAAACCAAGTACACATGAATCACTGATTGAATCCTTAAGGTATGACTTAATTTCCTTCTTTATCTATTGCTGCCATAAAACACTCTCCCATTACCCAGTAGAGGAACAAGAAGGGAGGGAGGGAGGGAAGGAGGGAGGGAGGGATAGAGGGAGGGAGGGAAGGAGAGAGGAAGGGAGGGGCCAGGAGAGGAGGAGGGAGGAAACTATGTTCCAGAAGTAAATAATACTTTTTTAAGAAAAGAGTTAATAAGCTTAAAAAATATAATAAAAATACAATATAAAATTTTCAAACTATAATTTACCAAAGGTATACTTGCCTTACTGGCATGAAAGGAAAATGGCCTTAATTTCTGATTAGAATGTTAGACTGCAGGTGGCCACATAGATTACACAAACTTGATAGCAGCTTAAAAATTCTTCTTCTTTTTTTTTGTAGAGGTATAGGATATTTCCATGGTTTGGCATTAAAAAGCAGGTAACAGTTTAAAACACTGTAAATAAATTAAAGGTTACAGTTGTCCAACTTGGTTTTACAAACCTTCAAGAGTTGAAAAAACTTAGAGCTAAGGTAAAATATATGAAAGGCGTAGTGTTAGCCCATGCCTTTGCCTCCAGCAGAGACAGGAGGATCGCTATAGAGTTAGTTGTCTTATAAATTCTAGAGTTACAAGGAACAGAGTGGTGATGGTGCACACCCTTAATACCAACATTCGAGAAGAATACACCCTTAATCCCAACACACTAGAGACAGAAACAGGCAGATCTCAGAGCTCAAGGTCAGCCTGATACAAAACAAGCTCTAAATAGAGAAAAACTTCAATCCAGGAGTGGTGGAGCACATCTTTGATCCCATCAGTTGGGAACCACATGTCTTTGATCCCAGTACTTAGAATGCAGAGACAGGTACATAGGATTTGGAAGGATTTAAGTTTAAAAGCTACTTACAAAAGGCATGCTGAAATTCAAACAAATTGTCCTTTGAGATCTCAAAATATATACACTAAAGGTTTGTTTAGTCCCAAATATCAAAATAATTCCTTCTTTAATCCAGATTGAAAGGTAATACTTTATATATTGTCAAAAAAACAAATTTGCTCCAGGAAAAATATTACCTGACCCCCCCCCTCAACAAAGAAAAAAGTAATTGTCCCAGAGTTAGGATTAGGACAGGGCTCTGTTCTTATCTCTCAGGAGATTTAAAGCATCCATTTAAGGAATCCAGGGACAACTAGACAACGGAAACCTCAGCAGAAAACAGATCAGACACCAAAGAAGATGAGTGGCCCAGATGATCCAGCCTTGCAGACTTCTTCAATATCTGTTTCCTCAAAAGTCTACAACCACAACAACTCAAAATCGCTAAGATCGTTAAGCTCTACAGACTGCCCCAGCGAGAACTTCAGTAAAGCCCTGAAGATCAGCTTCTGTCTATGAACTTCTTAGGACATCTAAATAGCTGAGCACAAAAGGACTGAACATCAAATGATTCTATTAACATTTTTAATGATTTTTCCATTCTTATTTGGGCCACAAACAGGTTTACTACGTCCCAAATCAGCAGGAAGTCATTTTAAGAGAACAACGTCCCATCCCCAGAAGGTGGGGAGGGTGTTTAGGGGAAGAGACTACAAGCTGTTAAATGGTCTTGTTAAATGGGTGTTGGAGGTTAGACCCAGGGACTTCTCTCTTTTTCTTTTCTGTATCCTTCTTTCTCTCCTATGTAAGAGTGAACAGACTTGAGAAAAAATGGGACATAGACATAGTATAGGAAAGATCAAGAAAAAAGGACAGATTATTGAATATGGCCTTATACCTTTGTATATTGATACAAAATTAATATTATATTTGGCTAAATTGGTATTGATCATTGTATATTAATGCAAAATTAAGTGTATTGGACTACATCGGTATTGATCTTTGTATATTGATACAAAATTAAGATTATATTTGGCCACAATGGTATTGACCCTTGTATATTGATGCAAATTAAGATTGTATTGGGCTACATAGGTATTGATACAAAATTAAGATTATATTTGATCACATTGGTATTGATCTTTGTATATTGATACAAAATTAAGGGTAA
>CAJQZJ010025241.1:0-11102 GCA_907164525.1 Lophiomys imhausi | reverse complement strand
ATGGGACGTTGTTCTCTTAAAATGACTTCCTGCTGATTTGGGACGTAGTAAACCTGTTTGGGGCCCAAATAAGAATGGAAAAATGGTTAAAAATGTTAATAGAATCATTTGATGTTCAGTCCCTTTGTGCTCAGCTATTTAGATGTCCTACGAAGTTCATAGACAGAAGCTGATCTTCAGAACTTTACTGAAGATCTGGCTGGAGTAGTCTGTGGAGCTGAACGATCTTAGCGATTTTGAGTTGTTGTGGTTATAGACTTTTGAGGAAACTGCTATTGAAGAAGTCTGCAAGGCTGGATCATCTGGGCCACTCATCTTCTTTGGTGTCTGATCTGTTTTCTGCTGAGGTTTCCGTTGTCCAGTTGTCCCTGGATTCCTTGAATGGATGCTTTAAATCTCCTGGAAAGATAAGAACAGAGCCCTGCCCTAATCCTAACTCTGGGACAATTACCTTTTTTTGGGGGGGTCAGGTAATATTTTTCCTGGAACAAATTTGGTTTTTTGATAATATATAAAGATCATTGTATATTAATGCAAATTTAAGATTGTATAGGGCTACATCGGTATTGATCTTTGTATATTGATACAAAATTAAGATTATATTTGGCCACAATGGTATTGACCCTAGTATATTAATGTAAATTAAGATTGTATTGGGCTACATCAGTACTGATCTTTGTATATTGATACAAAATTAAGATTATATTTGGCCACATTGGTATTGATCTTTGTATATTGATACAAAATTAAGGGTAACGCTTCTTAAAGGTATTGTTTGTAGTAATACTTAAAAATGAAATGTCAAGTTTTGACCTCTCGCTACCAACCGACATAAACTGTTTAGGATAATTAAGAAACGGAAACTAATAGTCATGAAAACGTGTCATTTTGTTAGTTACTATGACAGTCTATCACAGTTATTTTCTAAGCTACTCAGAAATCAAGTTGCTAAGAGACAAGCAATATTTGCTTATCTAAATATAAGAGATAGATAGGGCATCTTCAAAAACCTCAAGAGATCTGCAGAATATGGCATTCAAAGATGTTTTCTTTTTTTTTATTTTTAAATACTTTATTTTTTTTTCTTCAAGTTACATCTCAGTAACAAACCCCTCCCTATTCCCCCTTCCTATCCCGCCCTTCCACCCTCTTCCCTCCAGAAGTTTCCCCTTTCAGTCCAACAGCTGGTTCCTTCTCTTATAACAGTAAGTATTATACAAAACAATAGATATAAATATGCCACGTTTATGAGAGTAAATTGGCCCAGTATACCTTCCCAATGTTCAGTTTATACCTATTTGGCCCCTGACTTTAACATTCTACTATCTACCCAACTCCATGAGTTTAAAGGTCTATATGTGACTCAACATTCATACTATCTTGCAACACACTTTTAAGAGTATCTTCTTAGATCTATAACACCCTCTTGATTCCTAAACAGTTCAAAATTTAACTATAAGATTTTATCTGTCTATTCTTCAACCACCTCAGAGACCTGAGAGGGATAAATATATTTGCTTATATAGGAAGTGCAGAGCCTGCAGCTTCCAAAACTAAGAAAGAACATACCAGTGACTGCCTGGACAGTTCCCATTTTCTCTCCATACATTCCAGCATCAATCTTCAGGCTTTGGGTCCTGTTTCTCTGACAGACATTTGTTGTAGAGCAGGGATTATGAAGGACTTACCTACCCTGGCTTGGCAGAGTTAGGATGTCGACTTCCCTGCTACCAAGTTTTGTCCTTTTTGGACAGCTGTCTGTCTGCAGTTGGTGCAAGGGTTTTTTTCATGCCAAGAGAAAGGCTTGCCACTAATTCAACCATCTTACAGTGGAGGTTCTTCGATGCTTATCTTCTACTTGGAGTAGAATAGGGGGTGCTGTCAGGCGCTGATATGTCTCGATATCAAAAAAAATATTTATTTAAGATAACATCTTTGAATGCCATATTCTGCAGATCTCTAGGGGTTTTTGAAGATGCCCTATCCATCTCTTGTATTTAGATAAGCAAATGTTGCTTGTCTCTTAGCAACTTGATTACTGGGTAGTTTAGAGAATATCTGTGATAGACTGTCATAGTAGCTAACAAAGAGACATGTTTGCATAACTAGGAGTTTGTTTTAACTATCCTAGACCGTTTTAGACGGTTGGTATCAAGAGGTCAGAACTTCACATTTTATTTTTAAGTATCTCTAGGTATGATACCATTGGGAAGCATTACCTTTAAATTTGTATCAATATACAAAGATCTATTCAATTGTGGTTAAATATACTCTTAATTATGTATCAATATACCAAGATCAATGCCTATGTAGCCCAATAAAATCCTAATATTACATCCATATGCAAGGGTCAATACCATTGTGGCCAACTATAATCTTAATTTTGTATCAATATACAAAGATCAATACCGATGTAATCCAATACAATCTTATTTTTGCACAATAAACAATGGTCAATACCACTTTAGCCAAATAAACTACTAATTTTGTATCAATATACAAAGGTATAAGGGCATATTCAATAATCTGCCCCTTCTTCTTGGACCTTCCTGTGCTATGTCTATATCTCATTTTTCTCAAGCCCATGCACTCCTACATAGGAGAGGAAGAAGGATACAGAAAAGGAAAAGTAGGATTTCCCTGGGGCTAACCTCCAAAACCCATTAAGACAGGACCATTTATCAGCTTGTAGTCTCTTCCCCTACATAACACAGTTTTCAGTTATCCTTCAAATAACCAAAAAGAAGGGCGGAGAAACACCCTCCCCACCCTCTGGGCATGGGACTTCGCTCTCTTAAAGTTATTTCCTGCTGATTTGGGTCGTAGTAGACCTGTTTGGGGCCCCAACCCAAATGGGAAAAATGATTAAAAATGTTAGTACACTCCTTTTATGTTCAGTCCTTCTGTTCTCAGCTGTTTAGATGACCTAAGGGGTTTGTAGGCAGAAGCTGATCTTGCAGGTTTCACTGAGGTTCCTGTCGGGGCATTGTGTAGAGCTGAGTGGTCCCAGTGACATTGGATTGCTGTGGTGGTTGCAGGCCCCCGATGGAGACAGCTATTGAGGAAGTCTGCCAGGCAGAATCAACTGGGTCACTCGTCCTCCTTGGTGCCTGATTCTGCTCTCTGCTGAGGATTCCGCTGTCCAGCCGACCCCGGGCTCCCCTAATGGACGCTTCGATTCTCCTGGAACGATAAGAACAGAGCCCTGCCCCAATCCCAACCCTGGGACAATTGCCCTCTTTTTTTTTTTTCTGGGGGGGGGGGGGGGGGGGCTAGGTAGTACTTCTCCTGAAGCAAATTTGGCCTTCTGACAACATACAAAGCGTTATCTTTCAATCCAGGTTAAAGAAGAAATCATTCTGTCACCTTGGAGCTAAACCAGCTCTAGTGTATATATTTTGAGATCCCAAAGGACAATCTGACTGCATCGAGACGGCCTTTTGTAAGTAGCCTCCAAACCTAGGTCCCTCCAAATCCCCTGTGTGTGTCTCTGAACTCTAATTATTGGGAACAGGGACCTGTGTTTCCCATCTGAAGGGATCAAAGATGTGTTCCACCACTCCTGGATCGAAGTCTTTCTCTATTTAGAGTTTGCCCTGCATCAGGCTGACCCTGAGCTCCGGGATCTGCCTGTTTCTGTCTCCAGTGTGCTGGGAGCTGGGACCAAGGGTGTACTCTTCTTGAATGGTGGGACCAAGAGTATGCACCCTCACCACCCCGCTCCGTATGACTCCAGAGTACATAAGACCACCAACTCTAAAGTGCCCCCCCCCGGGTCTCCGCTGAAGTCAAAGGCATGGGCCAATACCACAATTCTCTTGTATTTTACCTTAGCTCCATGTCTTCTCTACACCTGGAGGTCTGCAAATCCAGGCCGAATGGCTGTATCCTCTGTTCCATTCACAGTGTTTCAGCCCTGCCCCCTGCCTTTTTTTTTCTTTTCTTTTCTTTTTTTTTTTTTAGTTAATAAATTTATTTGTTTGTTGCTTCAGGTTACATCCTTATCATATTGTCCTCTTTTCCCGCTTCCCAGCCCCACCCTCACATGCTCTACCCCCTGACCCTTCCGTCTTGTTCCTCTGGGGTGGAGTGTCCCTGCCTAACAGTCTCTCACCACAGATCAGGAGTCATATGAGGGCCAAGAGCCTCTTCATTCACCGGGGGCCTACGAGGCAGTACTGCCAGTGAATGGTGTCTCCTTGCTACTGGGGGAATACTAAAAAAAAAAGACCAACAAACACACAAACCCACAAAAACAAAGAATATCAACAAAAAAAGAGAAGAAAAAGAGAAGGGAAAAGGAAAGAGAAAAAAAGAAAAAAAGAAGGAAAAAGAAAAAGATAAAAAAAAATTATGTCCTTCTTCCTTTTGATGTGTTGGTTGTAGTACAGATATCCTGTACGATATAGTTAAAATCCTACTATAAGTGAATAGATGCCATGTGCATCCTTCTGAGACTGGGTTAGCTCACTCAGGATGAGCTCCTCTAGATCCATCCATTTGGTTGCAAATTGCATGATTTCATTGTTTCTGATAGCGAGTAATATTCCATTGTATAGATGTACCACAATTTTTTAATCCATTCTTCAGTTGAGGGACATCTGGGTTGTTTCCAATTTCTAGCTATTACAAATAAGGCTGCTATGAACATAGATGAGGAGACTTCCCTATGTCTCCGTGAGAGGTCCTTTGGGTGTATACCCAGAAGTGGTATGGCTGGGTCTTGAGGCAAGGTTATTCCTAGATTTCTAAGATATCGCCAGACAGACCTCCATAGTGGTTGCACAAGCCTGCACTCCCACCAGCAATGGAGTAGGGTACCCTTTTCTCCACACCCTCGCCAGCATGCGCTATCATTTGAGCTCTTTATTTTAGCCATTCTAACAGGTGTTAGGTGGAATCTCAGGGTCGTCTTGAGTTGCATTTCTCTGATGATTAAGGATGTTGAACATTTCTTCAGGTGTCTCTCAGCCCTTAGGGATTCCTCCTTTGTGAATTCTCTATTTAGCTCCATCTCCCATTTTTTGATTGGATTATTTGGTTTCTTGGCATTTAGTTTCTTGAGTTCTTTGTAGATTTTAGATAATAGCCCTCTATCAGATGTGGGGCTGGTGAAGATTTTCTCCCAGTCTGTTGGTTGCCGTTTTGTTCGAATGACAGTATCCTTTGCTTTACAGAAACTTTTCAGTTTCATGAGGTCCCATTTATTGATTGTTGATCTCAGGTCCTGAGCTGTTGGTGTTCTGTTCAGGAAGTTGTCACCTGTGCCAATGAGTTCGAGGGTTTCTCCTATTTTTCTTCTAGTATCTTTAGTGTGGCTGGCCTTATGTTAAGGTCTTTGATCCACTTGGAATTAAGTTTTGTACAAGGTGATAGGTATGGGTCTAATTTCATTCTTTTGCAAGTGGACATCCAGTTGGACCAGCACCATTTGTTGAAGATGCTGTCCTTCTTCCATTGTGTGTTTTTGGCTTCTTTGTCAAAGATTAGTTGGCCATAGGTGTGTGGATCCATGTTTGGGTCTTCAATTCGATTCCATTGGTCTGTTTCTATACCAGTACCATGCTGTTTTTATTACTGTTGCTCTGTAGTACAGCTTGAAATCTGGGATGGTGATACCTCCAGATGTTTTTTCATTGGACAGGATTGATTTAGCTATTCTGGGCTTTTTGTTGTTCCATATGAAGTTGAGACTAGCTTTTTCCAGGTCTATAAAGAATTGTGTTGGTATTTTGATAGGAATTGCATTAAATCTATATATTGCTTTTGGTAGGATAGCCATTTTTATTATGTTGATCTTACCTATCCATGAGCATGGGAGATCTTTCCATCTTCTAAAGGCCTCTTCCATTTCTTTCTTCAGGGGCTTGAAGTTCTTGTTATATAGGTCCTTTTCATGCTTGGTTAGAGTTACCCCCAGGTATTTTATGTTGTTTGTGGCTATTGTGAAGGGGGTTGTTTCCCTTATTTCTTTCTCGGTATATTTGTTTGTCGTATAAAGAAGGGCTTCTGATTTTTTTGAGTTAATTTTGTATCCAGCCACCTTGCTGAAGTTGTTTATCAGCTGTAAGAGTTCTTTGGTGGAGTTTTTGGGGTCGCTTATGTATACTAACATATCATCTGCGAATAGGGATAATTTGACTTCTTCATTTCCAATTTTTATCCCTTTGATCTCCTTTAGTTGTCTTATTGCTCTAGCAAGGACTTCAAGTACTATATTGAAGAGATATGGTGAAAGTGGACATCCTTGTCTTGTCCCTGAGTTTAGAGGAAATGCTTCAAGCTTCTCTCCATTTAATTTGATGTTGGCTACTGGCTTGCTGTATATTGCCTTTATTATTTCTAGGTATGGTCCTTGTATGCCCGTTCTCTCCAGAACTTTTAGCATGAAGGGGTGTTGGATTTTGTCAAATGCTTTTTCTGCATCTAGCGAGATTATCATGTGGTTTTTTTCTTTCATCTTGTTTATGTGGTGAATTACATTGATAGACTTTCGTATATTGAACCATCCCTCACTCCAGGGATGAAGCCTACTTGATCATGGTGTATGATACTTTTGATGTGTTCTTGAATTCGGTTTGCTAGTATTTTATTAAGTATTTTTGCATCTATGTTCATGAGGGAGATTGGTCTGAAGTTCTCTTTCTTTGTTGGGTCTTTGTGTGGTTTAGGAATCAGAATGACAGTGGCCTCATAGAATGAGTTTGGCAGTGATCTTTCTGTTTCTATGTGGTGGAAGAGTTTGAAAAGTAATGGTGTTAGTTCCTCTTTGAAGGTCCGGTAGAATTCCGTGCTAAAGCCATCTGGCCCTGGGCTTTTTTTGGTTGGGAGATTATTAATGACCGTTTCTATTTCCTTAGGTGTTATTGGGCTGTTTAAGCTGTTAATCTGATTTTGATTTAGTTTTGGTAGGTGGAATTTATCGAGGAAATTGTTCATTTCGCTTAGGTTTTCAAATTTAGTGGAATATAGATTTTTAAAGTAATGTCCGAATATTTTCTGGATCTCCTCAATGTCTGTTGTTATTTCCTCCTTTTCATTTCTGATTTTGTTGATTTGTGTTCTTTCCCTTTGCCTTTTAGTTAATTTGGCTAGGGGTCTGTCTATTTTGTTGATTTTCTCACAGTACCAACTCTTGGTTTCATTGATTCTTTGTATAGTTCTTTTTGATTCTAAGTTGTTGATTTCAGCTCTAAGTTTGATGATTTCCTGTCTTCTGCTCTTCTTGGGAGTGTTTGTTTCTTTTTTTTCCAGTTCACCCAGCTTAGCTGTTAGTTCACTAATATGAGCTGTCACAATTTTCTTTTTGAAAGCACTTAGTGCTATGAACTTTCCTCGTAGCACAGCTTTCAATGTATCCCATAGGTTTGGGTATGTTGTGTCTTCATTGTGTTGGATTTTAAGAAGTCTTTGATTTCCTTCCTTATTTCTTCCCTGACCCAGTGGTCATCCAGTGAGGAGCTGTTCAGTTTCCATGTGTGTGTAGGCTTTCTGTTGATTCTTTTACTGTTGAAGACCAGCTTTATTCCATGGTTGTCTGATAAGATACAAGGTGTTATTTCAATTTTCTTGTATCTACTGAGACTATCTTTGTGACCAATTATGTGGTTGATTTTGGAGAAGGTTCCGTGGGGTGCTGAGAAAAAGGTGTATTCCTTTGTGTTTGGGTGAAATGTTCTGTAGATATCTGTTAGGTCCATTTGTTTCATGATCTCTGTTAGACTCAATATTTCTCTGTTTGTCTTCTGTCTTGATGATCTGTCCTTTGTTGTGAGTGGGGTGTTGAAGTCTCCCACTACTAATGTGTTGTGATCGACGTGCGCTTTAAGTTTTAGAAGTGTTTCTTTTACGAAAGTAGGTGCCTTTGTATTTGGGGCATAGATGTTCAGTATTGAGATTTCCTCTTGATGAATATTCCCTTTAATGAGTATATAGTGCCCTTCTTTGTCTTTCTTCATTAACTTCAGTTGGAAGTCTGTTTTGTTTGATATTAGGATGGCTACTCCAGCTTGCTTTCTGGGTCAATTTGTTTGGAAAACCTTTTCCCAGCCCTTTACTCTGAGGCAGTGTCTATCTTTTGTAGTTAGATGTGTCTCTTGTATACAGCATAAAGAAGGGTCTTGCTTGCGGATACACTCTGTAAACTTACGTCTTTTTATTGGGGAGTTGAGTCCATTGATGTTGATGGATATTAGTGACCTGGGGTTGTTATTTCCCATTAGTTTGGTATAGGCGGTGGTCCTTTTCCTCTTTTGGTTTAGTTGCTGATGGGTTTTCTATTCCCTTTGTTTTCTTGGGTGGAGTTTTCTTCTCTGGGTTGGGATTTTCCTTCTAGGATTTTCTGTAGGGCTGGGTTTGTGGGTAGATATTGTTTAAATTTAATTTTGTCATGGAATATCTTGTTTTCTCCATCTATGTTGATAGAGAGTTTTGCTGGGTAAAGTAGTCTGGCTGGGCATCTATGATCTCTTAGGACTTGTAGTATATCTGACCAGGCCCTTCTAGCTTTTATCGTTTCTGGGGAGAAGTCAGGTGTAATTCTGATGGGTCTGCCATTGTATGTGACTTGACCTTTTTCTCTTACAGCTTTTAATATTCTTTCTTTGTTCTGTACATTTGGGGTTTCAATTATTATGTGGCGAGAGGAGTTTCTTTTCTGGTCTAATCTGTTTGGTGTTCTGTATGCCTCTTGGATTTTTATTGGCATCTCTTTTTTCAGGTTTGGGAAGTTTTCCTTTATGATTTTGTTGAAGATATTTCCTGGACCTTGGAGTCAGGAGTCTTCTCTTTCCTCTATACCTATAATTCTTAGGTTCCGTCTTTTCAATGAGTCCTTGATTTCTTGGATGTTGTGGGTGAGAGATTTTTTAGCCTTCTCATTTTCTTTGGATGTTGTACTGATTTCTTCCACTGAATCTTCCATGCCTGAGATCCTGTCTTCCATCTCTTGCATCCTATTGTTGATACTCACATCCATAGTTCCTGTTCTCTTCCCTTGGTTCTCCACTTCCTCTTTTAACTCTGACTGTGTTTTCTTTATTGTTTCTATTTCTATTTTCATGTCTTGTATGGTTTTGTTCGTTTTGTACATTTCCTTCTCCAGCTTGCTTGTTTTTGTATGAAAATCTTTCATGGCTTTTTCCTTTTCCTGTTCAAGCTCTGTCACCTTGGCTTGGAGCTCTTTAATGGTGTTGTTCCTTGTTTTGATTTGTAGAATTGTGGTTTCTTTGAATTCCTTCATAGATTTAAGTTCTTCTTGCAGGGACTCTATCACTTTCCATACTGCAGAATTGTCAATGTTTTCATGTGTTTCTGTTGGTGCGTGGTCATCCGAATTGGATGAGCTAGGGTGGTTCTGCTTTGTTGGAGTCATAATTCCTTGATTTCTATTTTTTTTTTTTGACCTTTCGCCATTGGATGCATTTAGCTGTCTGTTTTCTGTGCTTGGAACCACAGTGGATGATTTGGTGCAGGGGACGAGTTACTTGGCTATCTGTCGTTGCTTACAGGGGGATTTCAAGGTCACTGTGGTTTTAATCGCCAGAGGCACTGTGATCTGGTGCAGCCTATTCCCAGGTTGTGAGTAATGGACCAGGATTTTTTCACTGCTCCCAATTCAGACTTCTCTATGTTGCACTCTGAGTTATCAGCCTGTAATGGTTCTGATGGTATGGGCCTGTTTGCCCAGGCACAGATTCTGTGGGCTTTGTTTGTCGTCCCGGAGGCTGACAGGGTCTGGCTCCACACCTGATATGTCTGGATTTTCCAGGATACAGCTATGGTCCCGATTTCTGGTTTCTCTCTAGGCTTCTCGCCACAGGGCTGGACCCTGTGCCTGATTCCCTTCCTCTCTGCGCCGCCACGGGTCCCGTGGGTACCCCAAGCCCCGGATCCTCCGGCTGCCTGAGTGCACCTCTCGTCCCAGCAGCTCTGCCGTGGGTGCACGGACCCCTGGCCCCGCCCATGCCTGTCTCTCTCCCCAGATGACCTGCAGTGGACTGGCGGGGATTTGGCCCTGCCAGCCGTGCTCCCTCCCCAGCTGCGCTATCCTGAGTGTGGGAGATTTGGCCGCTCCCGCCTGCTTTTGTGTTCCCTGCTTCCTGCGCTCTCTGGGAACCTGCCGCCCTCTGCTTCACGAGCGGCTGCAGACCACCCGCTGAGCCCCCTGTTTGTTCCTTGCTAAGGCTTCCACTATCTCGCAACCCTTTTACACTCTGTATATTTTTGGTTTTTCGAGACAGGGTTTCTCTGAATATCTCTGGCTGTCCTGGATTCGCTTTGTAGACCAGGCTGGCCTCGAACTCACAAAGATCCGCCTGCCTCTACCTCCCAAGTGCTGGGATTAAAGGCGTGCGCCACCACTGCCCGGCTCTCGCAACCTTTTTTAAGTGGGTATAAGTTCAACCTGATGTGTGGGGAGCCCAATAGGACAGCGATCTATGGCCAAGTGGACCCTGATTCTGCCTGCTGTAAGTTGGGATCGATCTTACCAGGTGCCTCACCAAATGGGAGTTCCCGAATCCCGGGTTTAGTGGCTGTGAGAGTTGGGGAGAGCCTTGCCCTGGGACTTTTAACAGTCCCTTGGGAGCTGTGAGTGTTCCCGGGGGGGGGGGGGTCTAGCCCCTCTGGTTTTTGCACAGTGCCCAATAACTCTGTGTTTTTTATGGCTCTTTTTTCCCCGTGTTCAGAATGCGTCAGTGTAGGTCGCCGTCATCTTCGCTCCCCCAAAGATGTTTTCTTAACTTAAGATTTTTTGATATCGAGACATGTCAGCTCCTGACAGCACCCCCTATATTACTCCAAGTAGAAGATGAGCATCGAAGAATCTCCAGTGGGAGATGATTAAATTGGTGGTAAGCCATTCTCTTGGTAAGAAAAACCACTTGCTTCAACTGTAGACAGACTTCTGTCTAAAAAGGACAAAACTTGGAAGCAGGTAAGTCGACAGCCTAGCTCTGCCAAGACAGGGTAGGTAAGTCCTTCATAATTCCTGCTCTACAACCAATGTCTGTCAGAGAAATGGGGCCAAATGGCTGAAGATTGATGCTGTACTGTATGGAGAGAAAATGGGAACTGTCCAGGCAGCCACTGGTATGTCATTT
>CAJQZJ010025239.1:0-16205 GCA_907164525.1 Lophiomys imhausi | reverse complement strand
TGGACGCTGGGCCCCAGGGGCGGTGTCCCCGTTTCAGGGGTCTTTCACTGTCACTCTACTTCCCAGGGTCTATCGAGTTCCTATACTCCACTAGACAATCTGTGTCAGTGTCTCTACTAGGTGTCCTGTTTCCTGCCTGTACCCAGAGAAGTTCAGGGTCCTGAGAATGTGTCTGACAGTCATGCCAACTCTGTGTGTCTCTCCATTACTTTCTGCAGTCTCTTGCCATCCCAACACATTGTCTACACAATCACTTCCCTGAGTCAGGAAGAGCCTGACTGTCCTGTCTTCAGGGAACTTTAGAGCCAGGGTCAGTCCCATCCAATCCCCCACACCATCTCTATCCCCATCACAGGTCTTGCTCCTGTCCCAAGAGGCACTGCCATGTTGGAAGGTCAGGACCAGCACCTAGAGCCCTCATTTTTCTAGGATAAGGCTCAGGAAATGCTATCTGGACTTCACTGGATTCAGTTGCAGCTGGCTGAGGGGATGGGATCTGAGTTTGACTCTGAAGCTGAGGGTGAGACCCAGAGGCCAGAGAAGAGGGAGATGTGTCCAGGGAAACCCTATGATTGTTTTCCAGCTCCTTCTCCTCTAGTTCCTCCCAAACTATGGCTAATCTGAACACAGGACTCTTTATAGAATGGCTTGTGCCATGTGACATGGAATGTTGCACAAATGGGAACATGCTTGGAGGTTATTTCACCCAGGAGTCAAGTAATATTCATGAATGTGGTCCGAGGAAAGCTGTGCCAGCCTCACCCTGGGTATCTCATGCTGGGATGCCACAGTCACTCAATACTCTGTTCCAGAAGGCTGAACACATTAACCAGAATCCCAAATGGGGTTGGAAACACACACAGTTCTTTCCTTCCTTGGTTTCATGGAATTCCAGCTTAACAACTGTAGAGAGCTGCGACGTGCCGTGCCCTAAAGATGGCGCCGGTTTCCGCCTTCCACCAGCCCGATGGTGAGCGCTCTCTGTGGTAAACAAGTCCATATTTGGTTAAGGCCGCTGATCTGGCTTGCTTCCGCATACGTGGGTCTGTAAGATAACACCACGTGGCTTTACTTGGTTGGCTGTTCATATAGTATTTAGTCTGTGGGTTGGGTCTGCCCAATCATTCAGAAGACTGTTTTCAAGGGACCTGAATAAACTGCTTGAGAAGAGCTTTTGTGAGTTGCGTTGTTCTTGCTGGTCGAGGTCGACGTGACAAGTGGTGGCCCATACGGGGAACCAGAAAAGAATCAGAACTCCTGCAGTCAGGGGCAGTGCACTGGTAAGTTCCCGGGATAAATTGGGACAATAAAGTTTCGCGGAAATTGCGAACTAAAGGTAAAGTTTCGCGGGAAACTGTGAACTGAAAGTAAATTTTTTTTTTTTTGGTTTTTCGAGACAGGGTTTCTTTGTGTATCCTTGGCTGTCCTGGACTCACTTTGTAGACCAGGCTGGCCTTGAACTCACAAAGATCCGCCTGCCTCTGCCTCCTAAGTGCTGGGATTAAAGGCGTGCACCACCACCGCCTGGCTGAAAGTAAATTTTTAATCATGGGATCGTCTCAGTCACATCCAATTTTTCTGGCTCTTCAGGAGCTACTTTTAGCTAGGAAATTGAAACTTGAGAAGTCAACCCTAGAAAGATTTTTGAATGAATGCGACTCCGTGGCTCCATGGTTTGCAGTGTCCGGGAATCTTACGGTATCCTGCTGGGACAAATTAGGCAGGGACTTGGATTTTGCTTGGGAACAAGGTACTCTAAAGCATGGAGTAAGACCGGTTTGGAAGATGGTGAGGAGTTGTTTAGAAGATCAGAGATGCTGTGAAGCAATCAAGGAGGGAGAATCAGCCTTGGAACTGCTACAAGGGGAAAGATCTGAGCAGACATACAGTGAAAAGGGAAGCAAAAAAAAAAGGTCCCTCTCTATCTCGATCTTAGAGATTTTAGAGATTTTGATTGTTTTCGAGCAATGGTTCTCATCTTGTGGGGTGGTGGCCCACACGAGTCTCTGACCGGGACCCCCCCAGACAGCCACGCTGGGCACCTTTTTGTAGAGGATCCACAGGAGAGGAAGGACCTTTTCCCTGGACTGGATGTCAGGGGCACAGAACAGTTTGGGTTCAACAAGATTATTTTTCCTTTGGCCCCATGATTAGTAATATAGTGAGTAAGTCTTGTACAGGAATGCTTGATATATCTAGGGATCCTCAGCAGACTACCACCAATCCTTTTGATTTATGGCTTTTGTGTGGAGCAAATGGTAGCTGTATGGATTTGGGACCCATACTTATGCTTGGGGGAGGAATTTATCAAAGAGGTAGTTTTTCCCTAGGGTCCGCTACCAATATGGATTTTTCTGGTGGTAGTGGCTCTGATACTTGGAATTCTTCGTTTCATTCTTACCGCAATAAGACCTTTTCAGCCTCGCCAGTGTGTCTCTGGCCTCCTTTTCTGTGGATTGTAAGTAATGGGAGTGCATCCTTGGGTGAAAAAAAGTTAATATGCACTCTGGACACATGCTTTTATGCCCTGTGCTGGAATGCCACAGCCTTTCCTGTGGCTGTGGTGACTAGAATGCCTCGATATGTACCAGTTCCTGTAGAGGCCTCTAATAACATGATGCTATTCAGGCTTAAAAGAGATTTTGACATCACTGCAGCTATTGTTACTGCCATCACTGTTGCTGCTGTGGGGGCTACTGCCTCAGCTATTGCCTTGTCTAGTTCTATACAGACTGCCAATGCCCTGAATGACATCTCAGCCAATGTAACACAGGCATTGGATACTCATACCTCTATAAATTCTCATCTCAAAGGAGGCCTTATGATAGTTAATCAACACATAGATTTAATACAAGAACAGATTGATACTCTTTGACAACTAGCACAGTTGGGGTGTGAGTGGAAAATACAGGGTTTGTGTGCTACTTCGGTGCGGTATCAAAATTTAACAAAGGCTGCTAATCTGTCTAAACAATTGTCAGAACTCCTCTTACAGGATTGGTCAGCTGATTTTGAAAATAAGATGAGAGAACTGAGAGCGACAATCGTCCACATCAACTCCACTTGGGTGGATCTGAGCCTGGCTAATGGTTTGACTTCCTGGATACAGACAGCTATGGATCATCTTAAGGAGTGGGCAGGCGTAGGCTCTTTGGTGATACTAATGAAACTAGCCTCCCTGGTTTGCCTATGGTACATCTACAATATGAGAGCCACACAGAAGCGTAATACAGCCATGATTATACAGGCCCTTGTCGCCATTGAGGCGGGCCAGTCCCCTCAGGCATGGCTCGCTGCCATGAAGCCTTAGATCTTCCCTGAGCATAGTCCCTGCCCACTGAGGCATTCGTTCCATGGATATTAGGGTCTGGCAAGTCAATGACGGAGTAGACGGATAAGTCTCGGCCACCTAAGACAGGACAGCCCCGAGTGGGGAGGCTGACCCAGAGACGGGTAAGAGTTTGAGCACCGCCCTCCTACAGGCTCAGGCTCGCCGTGAGATCCCCAGATATGGGGATTACGAAGCCTTTCCAGGGACTTCTACCAACATTTTTCTAAAACAAAAAAGGAGGAACTGTAAAGAGCTGCGACGTGCCGCGCCCTAAAGATGGTGCTGGTTTCCACCTTCCACCAGCCCGATGGTGAGCGCTCTCTGTGGTAAACAAGTCCATATTTGGTTAAGGCCGCTGATCTGGCTTGCTTCCGCATACGTGGGTCTGTAAGATAACACCACGTGGCTTTACTTGGTTGGCTGTTCATATAGTATTTAGTCTGTGGGTTGGGTCTGCCCAATCATTCAGAAGACTGTTTTCAAGGGACCTAAATAAATTGCTTGAAAAGAGCTTTTGTGAGTTGCGTCGTTCTTGCTGGTCGAGGTTGATGCGACAAACAACCACCCCACCCAAGGTGTTATAACCAGGGAGACACTAAAATCCCCAGGAGTGTGGTGAGAAAGAAGCAAAGGGAGGGAGGCAGGAAAGGAGCTACCAAGAAAGAAACACCGAATCTCTCATGGATATCTCCTGGGAAACTGAGGCTCAGTCAAGCCTGACCCAGGTCTCTTCCCATCTGACCTCCACCTTTACACACAGGCAACTATTCTGTGGGGGCTGGAAATGGCCAAGGAGGGCCCTCCAGACCATGCGCAATATAGAGGAAGCCCAACCTCCTGCCGCCTCAGCCAGTCCACAGAGAAGCACCAGGAAATCCTCTGTGGAGCCAGCCTTGTGAATGTTTCAGTGCTGTGGTTAGTCTAGATAGGCATATGGAAGAGAAGGGGACCAAGGAATGTGGCTGTTTAAGTGTGTCATTGTCTAATCAGGGCTTTGCCATCCTTGACCTCTTTTCCAAAAAAAAAAAAAAAAAAAAAAGAAGGTAAAGTTGAAAACAGTGAAGGAGGTGCTGACCCATCTAAGAGGCTACTCAGACTTGAGATTCACCACTGTTCAGCACACAGAAGAACCTGCTCCCCTTAACCCTTACCAGATGCTGCCATGTAGATCTCCTGTCGAAAGCCTTCCACAGCAGGGTTCATTTCTACATTCTGAAGAGGCATCCAGGTATTGAGCATGGCTGGGGTCCCCACTCCCCTACAGACTCACCGCAACCCATGCCCAGGTGTCTAAATTGCCCCTACCTTTTATTTTTTTATTTTATTTTATTTTTTAAAAGATTTATTTATTTATTATGTACACAGTATTCTGACTGCTTGTATGCCTGAACTCCAGAAGAGGGCACCAGATCTCATTGTAGATGGTTGTGAGCCACCATGTAGTTGCTGGGAATTGAACTCAGGACCTTTGGAAGGACAGCTAGTGTTCTTAACCTCTGAGCCATCTCTCTAGCCCCTGCCCCTACCTTTTAAAACCATCTCCCTCCCTGTCACATATTGCAGATGTGGCTGCTGTGTCACATGTGCATCAGTAGGTGGCAGAGAGGAGAGAGGCTATGTATACATTCCGTGTTCTGACCTAAGAACATCTGAGTGGTTAGTAGCGTAATATTCCCTGAAAAATGCAAGCCCAAGACCACCACCAATTTGGTACCAGGGGATCCAGACAGGGAGCTAGCCTGTGGCAACCACCAGTCCAGCACCAGGAATGCCCAGATGGGCTCCCAGGACAAGAAACAAACCAGAGACTAGAAGAACCCTGCCTGGCACCACAGACCCGAGGCAGATGACCACTCTGGAGAGCTGGGCAATAACAGAGCCAAAGAAAACCACCAAACTGGTACCATGGGGTCTGTACAGGGAGCTAGCCTGAGATGAACACCAGTCTGGTGCCATGCAAGCCTGGGAATCAGACCATGCTGGAGATGACTTAGCGCCATAATGTGCAATGCACAAGTGAGGCATAGCACACCTAAGACAAGCCCAAACACTCAGAGAACCCAGGCACCACTAAGAGGAGCAAGTAAGTGGTATAGAAATGGAAGAGAAAGAGAAACAGAAGGATGTGGGCACAACGAAGAGAGGAAGAACTGGAGACTTGAGGGTAGTGAGGAACAACCTGATGTGAGAATCTGGTGATACCACCTAGGACCATGGTGGGGTTCTGGCCTCTGCTGCAGCAGGAGTCTGTTACCACCAAAAGTCAGGTGGACATCCCTGGTCTGGGTTGCCACTCAGGGACATGTTGATGTCTGAGAGCTGTGTAGAAATGGCCCATTCTCACCTGGGCATCATATGAGAACTGACCCTAGAGGCATGAGAGCAGGAGAGCAGATCCTGCACATCTTAGGAATTGGGAGTGAGATGGTCCCAAGAATGTGAACTTGAGAGAGCTGGCCCTACCACTCATCTCCCCTGTGGTGGCATGGACAAGGGAGAGATAAATCTGTCCCTCAGCCCTCATCACCTAAAGCAGTGGGAGACCTGGCCCTGGGGTCATGAGAGCAGGAGAACTGGTCCTGTCCTTTACCAGCTGCAGCACTCAGGAGAGCAGGCCCTGCACCTCACCTGGGAAGCACAGTACAGCTGGCCCTGAATGTGGGGGTTGTGAATGAACTGGCCCCAAAAGTATGAGTGTGGGAGAGCCAACCCTGCCTTTTATTTGTTTTTCAGTGGTATTGGCAAGGGAGAGATTTCCCCCCCTTTCCTCCCTTTTACCCTCCTGTTCACCAGTGGTGAACAGGAGATCTGGCTCCAGTGTGATCACAAGAGCAGGAGAGCTGTTCCTGCCCCTCGAAAGCCGTAGTGCTCATAAGAGCAGGCCCTGCACCTCACCTGGGCAACACAGTAGAGCTAAGCCTGGATGTGGGAACTGCAGGTGAACCAGCCCCAAGGATGTGAGCCCAGGAGAGCTGGTCCTGACTCTTGTCCATTGAGTGATAGCATTGGCAAAGGAGAGATCCCCTCCACTATCTTTTGCCCTCAACACAGGTAGCAGGCAGGAGAGTTGGCCCTGATGGACTCATGAGAGCAAGAGAGCTGCCCCAGCTCTTTACCTGCTGCAGCACTTGGCAGAGCAGGCCCTGCATTTTACCTGGGCAGCACAGTAAAACTGGCCTTAAATGTGCAGGTTGCAGACCCAGAACCAGTGATTTGAATCGGCCCACCCCAACATCTACCCTTTGGATGAACTGCTGGAGTGCATGGAGAGGCCAGTTCCACAGACCCAAAACTACAGGATCTCCATGACCCATGCAACAACAGGATATCTGAGAGGAGTCCCAGTGAGGTTCCAGTATTGACTAAGTAGCAGAAGCCAGAGGCCTCATACCAGACTAAGGAGTCATTATAATGAACATTTGCAAGCAAAAAATGTGTGGACAAAAGGAAATATTGTGGGACACACTTGAACACACTACAGCTTCCACAATGAGATTTTTTTCTGTTGGAAGAGGTTTCAAGGGTGGAGGGCAGGTCTGAGGCAGAGGGGGTGGTGGGAGATGAGTGCATGATGTGAAATTCACAGGACAAAAAGTCTCTCTCCTTTCTTCTGATTTTGTGAGCCCTGAGTTGTGACCATCTATCAAGTGATTCCCCATAAGCCAAAATATCCACGGGAAGGCTACCTGTCATATAGTAAGGAACACATAGAAGACCTTCAGTTCCCACTGTTGACATTTTAGATTTCCTAGTGATTTGTACAATGAACCACAGAAAAGGCTGTTTATATTATGTACAACACCATATGCTTGCAGTATAGGTAATTTTAGGGAATGTCTGAGAACCCTAGAGGAGAAGCACACCCTGTGAATCCTTGACTAGAGACATGAAATATCCAGGTCCCACATGACACTCTGAAAGCTGACCCAATACCTAGATTCCAGCCCAGAGGGTCGAGGCTCAGGCTGTGGGCTGAGCTTGTGAGGCAAGCAGTGCCCTATATGGAGGCTGTGTGTCTGAGGAAAGCTGTACCATGACAAGGAAAAATTAGGGTGATAGGGATGTCAGGGAGAGAGAGGTGCAGGATAATGAGGAGTCAGGGAGATGTGGAGCTCACAATGACCACCTGCACCATCTTAGGAAGGATCACTGCTGACTCCAGGCCTGAGGACGAAGGAGCCATGACAGGCCACAAGAAGCATCTTTAAAGCAACTGACCTTTCAAAAATCAGCAAAACACACGCTCATCACACGGTGGAAAATTCTTGCCCAAAACAACTCTGCAGTGCTTTCCATGAGAGCCAAACTCAGATCCGTGACATGCTGGCTTCAGCTGACTTGGCCCTCCTACAGGGAAGTGAGTCTCCATTACGCAGTTATCTGTACCAGTGGAAAGCCAACCTCATGTCTGTGCTGTGTTGGCTTCAGACAGCTTGGCTTCTCTATGGGGAAGTGAGATCAGACAATTACTCATTTTCTGCATCACTTGAGAGCCTGCCTCATATCTGTTTCATGTTGGCTTTGACTTAACCATCCTGGGAGGAATTGAGGCTTGAGACCTGGCTCTGAGACTTTAATGCTGGCTTAGCCTACAGGGTTCCAAGGTTACTCAGGAAGTCTATGAGTTTGCCCAATAAGCACAACTTTTCTGTGAACCACAGGAAGCCAGAACTTTCTATCATTGTTCTTAGAGTGCAGCAGATACCCAAGAGGTTCTGTTCCCTGAGCCATAGAGGACCCCTGTGGTTGGCTGGCCATGACTCCATACAGTCACTTGGCATTGAACAAGGACCCTACAAGTCACTTCTGAAGATATTCTCCCAACCCATCAGGTAGGCTCAGAATGATTGTGAATCCTGACTGTAGACCAGATTAGATGGAAAAGGGCCTAGGACGTTAGTAAAACATGACTCTGAGTGTGTCTTTAAGGGTTTCCAAAGACAACCCTTAATCACTAAGGTTAGGAGAATTCCATGAGAGAGGATGATCTTATCCCTCAACCTGGGACCCCAGTGGGGAGATAAAACAGTTCTGAAAAAGGAGAAGCCAAAGATGAAGTTCTCAGCACACTTCCTTCGCAGTCTAACTAGACTGCTTTGCCCCCATGGACTGAAAACTCTGAAATTAGGAGCCAAATATACCTTAACTCCCTTTAGGTTGTGTAGACCAGAGCTAGTGGGATGGCTCAGTGGGAAGATCCCTGGTGCCAAGACTGACAAGTTGAGCTGGACCAATATGGCCCATATGATGTGCGGAGTGAACTCCTACAAGTTGTTCTCTGACCTCCACAAGCACTGCATGACGTTAATGTGTTCACACATACACAAACAATTTAAACTGAGGTTGTTGTTGTTTTTTAGTGGCAGCAGAGAAGTAGGATTATTGCTGTGACTATGTGACAATGTGGTCCAGAAGTCTTTGGACCTAGTTTGTGGGAGAAATATGGACAAGTTTGGGGATGATGGCTAGAGAAGTTCTGGAATTCTATGAACCAAGCATAAAGAGCCTTCTTGTGAGAATGCCTATAGTAAGACCAACAACAATGACTGTACTCATGGCATCAATTTGAAATGACAACTTTATTGGGAACTGGGTTCCAGATAGTGTGTGTTACACTGTGGGAGAAAACTTGTTTGCACTTAACTCGTCCCAGGTATTTGGGAAAGGGTGAAGTAACTGTGACAGACTAAATAATCTAGTAGCAGTCCAACACTGAGGCCATGTCATGGTTGTTATTGGGTGCCTTTGGCCAGGATCACAGAGAGAACCAAGCGCTAAAAGCATAGTAGAAAGACTTGGGAAAATGTGTTTTAGTCATAGAAGCTCATGGAAAGGTGCAGCTAAGAAAGTCATAGTTTCACTGTCCTTAGAGGCATTGCCAATGTGGCTGCTGTGTCACATTTGCACCATTAGGTGGCAGAGAGGAGAGAGGCTGTGTCTACATTCAGCGTTCTGACCTATGAACATCTGAATGAATAGTAGCCTAACATTCCCGGGGGTAGAGGGGAGGCAAGCCAGATACCAACACTACTTTGGTACCATGGGACCCAAAAGGAGAGTTATCCTGTGTCAACCACCAGTGCAGCACCAGGCAAGTACCAGATGGGCTCCCAGGACAGGAAGCAAGCCAGAGACTAGGGAAGCCCTGCCTAGCCCTGAAAGAGGGGGTTGTTGGTGAGCCAGCCCCAAGGGTGTGAGTGTGGGAGAGCCAGCCCTGCCTTTTGTCTGCTTGGTGGTGGTGTTGGAAACAGAGATAACTCCTCCCTTTGGTCCTCACCACCAGTGACAAACAGGAGATCTGGCCCTGATGGGATCATAAGAGCAGGAGAGCTGTCCCTGCCCCTCACATAGTGCAGCACTCTACAGAGCAGGCCCTACACTTTGTCTGGGATCACAGTACAGCTGGCCCTGGATGTGGAGATGGTGAGTGAACCAGCCCTGAGGGAGTGAGTGTGAGAGAGCTAGCCCTGCCTTTTGCCTGCTTTGTGGTTTTGGAAAGGAAGAGATCCCCTTTACATTCTTGCCCTTACCACAGATAGCAAGCTGGAGAGTTGGCCCTGATAAGGTCATGAAAGCAGGAGAACTGATCCAACCCCTTACCTGCTGGAGCACTCAGGACAGCAGGCCCTACAAGTGGGGGTTGCAGACTCAGAACCAAGACTTTGAGTTGGCCCACCCCAACATGCACCCCATCGATGAACTGCTGAAGTGCATGAAGAGGACAGTTCCACAGACCCAAAACTACAGGATCTCCATGACACAGGACAATAATAGCATATTTGAGAGGAGTCCCAGTGAGGTTCCAGTATTGACAAAGCAGCAGAAGCCAGAGGCCTCATACCAGACCAAAGAATCCTTATAATGAACATTTGCAAGCAAAAAAAATGTGGACAAAGGCAATATTGTGGGATACACTGAGACACACTACAGCTTCCAAAGTGAGATTTTTTTATGTGGGGGGAGGTTGCAAGGGTGGAGAATTGGTCTAAGGAGAGGTGGGAGAGGAAAGGGAACAAGGTGCGTGATGTGAAATTCGCAAAATAAAAGAACAATGAAAAGAAAAAAAATGAAAGTCATGGTTTCTGAAGAAAACATTGCCACTGAAAAGAAGCCAAATAGTTTTGAGACAATAGGAAATATGCCTTGGTGTTGTAAGAACTGGTGAGGCCTCATTTACTTCAGGGTCAAGGACATGAAAGAGTTAATTCATTTGAAATACTTTCCTTCACTTGGATAGACCTGCCTCCGAAATTGGTTTCCCCAGATCCATTTCCCTGAGTAACCCAGGTACTTAGAGACCACTACTCCCAACTGGACCCATCTGCTGTCCTTGTTGGAAGGACCAGAAACTGCCATGCAATGAGGGTTTTACAGGTATGCAGAATCCAAGTTACCTAGAAATGGAGGCTTGCTCCCAGATTTCAAAGAAAGTCCTGGGAAGCCAGGAAATAAACAGTAGGCTCAGGACTCCTGCAAGCAGCTCTTGAGAGCATAGCTGTGAGGACAAAGCTGACGATGCATTGCTTACATAGAGAACAAAAAATGTCTGTTGATAAAAGCTTCAGATAACAAACAAACCAGTCCAAGAGAGGTATCCCCAAGTCAGGGTACACCTGCCAACATCTTAGGGGTTGGTTTCTCCAAGCTTATCTGAGCTTCCATTACCACACTGTGACCCAAGAGCTGGTCATAGATATAGGATTTAATGATTTTCCATCTGGGTTTCAATCTTTCTTTGATCCTATGCTTCCTTCTTATGACCCTTTGGGAATTGGGATGTCTCTAAAATGTATATACTATTTTATCTTGGCAGTATGCCATTTTCCTTGAGTCTCACAACAACTTTTGCACTGCAGATTTTGAAGAATACTCCAACAGTTACAACTATAAAGACTTTTGGGTGTGTTCTGTATTATGAGACACTCATGGGTCTTTGGAGTTCAGGGGTTTGAATATGAAGTATCTCCCACAAGTTCATGTAGTAGACTCTTGTTCCGTGGACACTATTTAAAAAGATTCTGGAAGCCTTAGGAGTTGGGGCCTCATTAAAAGAAGTAGGTTACCTTTCTGGAACTTGGTTGAGCAGAAGCCTCCATCATGCCACAACAAGGACCAAAAGATTCTGAGCAAGTTGCCCAAGAGTCAGGACATCTACCCATGGCTGCTAGTCAAGCTGTACAGGTTTCTGACCAACTCAACCTTCAATCAGGTTGTGCTGAAAAGGCTATTCATGAGTCGCACTAACCAGCCACTTCTGTTCCTGTCACACATGACCTGGAAGATGAAGCTTCTTGGCTGAGAAAACAAAAAGGCTGTGGTTGTGGGGATGGTCACAGATGATGTGCGGATTCTGGAAGTGCCCAAGCTGAAGGTTTGTGCACTGTGGGTGAGCAGCCAGCCCGAAGTCAGATCCTCAAAGCTGAGGATAAGATCCTTGCCTTTGACCAGTTGGCCCTGGAGTCTCCCAAGGGCCAAGGCATCGTGCTCCTGTCTAGTCCTCAGAAAGGCTGAGAAGTGTCTGGCATTTTGGCAAGGCCCCCAGGGACCCCACACAGTCACATCAAACCCTATGTCTGCTCCAAGGACTGGAAGTTAGAGTGCCCCAGAGGCCGAAGGGCCAGGCAAGGCTACAAAAACTAACCCTGGATCTTACTGTTATTAAAAAAGCTTTGGAAGTTGAAAAAAAAAAAAAAAGAAGTAGGTTACTAGAGGTATCTTTGAGGCATAGATTTAGTTTCTCTTTACATTCTCTGTTTCCTCTCTTCAGGAAATAGAAAGCCTATTCTACAACAAACCCCCACAGCCATGATGCTCAACCTAAACACACAGGACCAAGACACCACAAAGTGAACCCAGGAGATAAAATAATTTCTAACTGGTCTGATTTCATTTCTGTTGCTGTGATAAAATATCCTGACGAAACTCAATTTAAGACACAAAAGTTTCATTGTAAACAATGTTGGTGGGGGGGGGAGACCGGAAATGGTTTTTTGGGCTTACACTCCCAGATGACAGTCTGTTAGTGAGGAAAAGCCAAGGCAGTCCAGCCAAATTACATCCACAGTCAAGAGCAAAGAGAAATGAATCCACCTGTATTGCCCACTTGCTTAATACTCAGCTAGATTTAGCAATACACTTCAAGCCTCGGCCTAGAGAATGGTGCTGACAGTGAGCTGTCAGGTAACAAGACAATCCTAAGGACAAGGCCACAAATCATCCTGATTGAGACTCTCTTCCCAGATGATTCTGGGTTGCAGCAAGTTGATACTTACGTCAACCACCAATAGTTTATGCCTGGTATTTTGTTTACGAAAGGGTCATATTGTCTGCCCGTTTTTAATTTCTCTGTCACCTTGAAGTCTTTGTTCTATCAGGAGCTTTTCTGCCTTTGCCTTCAGCCTCAGTCCCAGTGCTCTGCTCTGCTGTGACACTCTTGAATTATAAAATTTAGAGAATTTGAAATCTTTAAAAAGAAAAACAAAACAAATGGTAACAAAGACAGTTCTTCCCAGGAGGACATTTTTCCTGATTACCTGACCCAAGAGTGAGCATAACAGCTTTGGAACTGAACAAGAGATGTTTTACATCATGAAAAGGACCAAACAAAAGCAAACATCGTGCAAGACATGGAGGGTATTAGAGACAATGATAGTAAGTTGCTAACTGTGACAAATCAGAACCATCAAAATGGATTTCTCAGCCTCATTACATCAAGGAAAGCAAGACCCCTGGCCATATGCTGACTTCAAGACCCGTCTGTCTTGAGCTCTTTGTCAACCTGTAAGCCATGTGAGTTTATGTGCACAACACATATTACAGTAACTATGAAACCTAGTAGAAACGATCAGGTCCTCTGTAACTGAAGTTACAGGTGGTTGTGTGCTCTGGGATTGAGGAAGTCCCCTGAGAATGGAGCACAAGACTCTGGCTTCAGAGGCCTCCTCTGTGTCAATGAGCATGTTGGCCAGCTGGATGACCACACAGTGTGGACAGGAGGGGTTCATTCTTGCTGTACTCACCCTCAGGGTCTTTTGACATGGGAGGCTGCACCTCTAACCCAGACTCACTTTCTTGCCAGGGGGTATGTGCAAGTAAGTTCCTCAAGACAGTAGCCCTGTCATCATCTGGGCTTTGAGAGTTCTCTGACAACTTCCAACAAAGATGACATTTTATCTGGTCCACTGAAGAATGGCCAGTTCTTCAGTGGAGCAGATAGTGAAGTGAATGGCCAGGAAGGGACTGGTCAGTACTCCTTGCCAAGTTCCCTGGGGACCCTGGGCTGAACAGTATAAAGGGCAGCAGAGTGAGGCCCCAGCACAGCTTCCTCAGCTGGCCAAGTGACCCATTGGGTACCTGTGAGCACAGACTCTGGAGATGAAGGCCCTGATCCTGAGCATTGGCCTCGGCCTCCTGGCTGCCCTGCAGGCCCAGGCCTTCCCCACCACTCAGGCCTTTCCCACCATGGAAGAGGATCATGATGTGAGGCTGATATGGGCAGGGGCTTCAAGTAGGCTTATGGCAGATAGGGGTGCTGAGGGTGCTGGCTGGAGGCCCCATTCTGCCTCCACCTAAAGAGACATCACTTTAGAGTCAGGCTCGAATCCCTACTCTGAAGTAAGGTCAGACCAGCACAAAGAGTCTGGTCAGACAGTTCTGGGTGCAGAGAGCTGGAGCAGGTGGGAGTCCTGTCCTCTTCACTATTCTCTGGGAGTGCAGGGGTCTGTGACAGTGTCACACCTGCAAGGGTCGGTGATCACACCCTGAGGCCCTGGTAGTACTAGGTTATTTAGTGAGTTGGTAGAACAGGGGCTGAAAATGCTTCACATGTCCAGAACCTGGGAGCCAAGGTAAAGGCAGGGGCTTTGGACTTGGAGCTGTCCTAGGATCTACCTTAGCCCTGATTGGCAGATGCCTTCTGCAGGTGTCAGGAACGTGGTATGTTAAAGCTACAGTCTCCGACAACCTGATACCTGACAAGAAGCTTGGGTTTGTGTCTGTGACTCCCATGACCATTGAGACCCTGGAAGGGGACAACCTGCAACTCAAGTTCAACATTGTGTGAGTGGTACCAGATAAGATGGTAGCACGTTTCTTGGCCTTTGCTTCCCTGCACAAGAGAGCTGAGGGTCTGAGCTGGAGGCTGAGCAGGAGGCTGAGCTGGGGGCTGAGCTGGGGCTGAGCTGAGGGCTGAGCTGGGGGCCATAGTGAGCACCTGGAACACCCAGTGCCAGGTGCTCTGGGGCAACAGTACCACTGAGGATGCCTCAGTTTAGAGAGGATCACGGGATAGTAGGTGGTCCAGAGAACATATCTCACTTGCAAAGGGTCACCCACTTTCTATTATGATGGGACAGTCTTTATAGTGAACCGCGTCCTCGGGGAAGCATTTCACTCCCAGACCCAGAATGAGCCTAAATCTGGGATTTTTCATCCTCCAATGTAAATTTCTGCTCAGGAGAGAGACAGACAGAGATCTGCATTTCAGAATGAATGAGAGTGAAGAGTATGTGAAGAGGACACCTGGAAAGCATACCAGGCATTGCATAGACATTGTGAAATTCCAGTCTGTTCCCATCTGTGTGACCTCTCACTTGTGTGACCTCTCACCTCTGTGACCTCTCACCTTGGTGACCACTCACTTGACTAACCTCTCTCCTCTGTGACCTCTCACCTCAGTGACCACTCACTTGTGTAACCTCTCATCTGTGTGACCTCTCACCTCTGTGACCACTCACTTATGTAACCTCTCACCTCTGTGACCTCTCACCTGTGTGACTTCTCACCTCGGTGACCACTCACTTGTGTAACTTCTCACCTGTGTGACCTCTCACCTCTGTGACCACTCACTTGTGTAACCTCTCATCTGTGTAAACTCTCACCTGTGTGGTCTCAAGCCCCTGTGACCTCCCATCTGTGTAGCTTCTACCTTTGTGTCATATCTCACATCTTGGTACCTGTCACCTTAGTGGCCCTGGACAACATGACAGTGTCTGTGCTTTCTCCATAGGGCCTGGCCTTTGGGCAGTCAGTCCCTGACATGCCGCTACCCTGAAATTTGCCCTTTCTTCTATTCCCTGAGTCCCACTAGTTGAAGATTTCCCTCATTAGTGCAGGTGACAGTGATTGTGGGGCTGGTCCTTAAATATTTCCAGAGAGAGAGGACCAGCCATAGGAGTCACATTGCATGGAGGTTAGGAAGGGAGGGCTTTGCTTCAGACAGTTTCTATAGACCAAGTATCCCAGGCTCCCACAGGGAGCAAGCAAGAGGCTGCACGTTGTGGCCAGCAGGTGGCAGGACACAGAACTGGGGCCACTGTAGGAGCCAGGGGACTGGAACATGTAACTCAGGAGGCCTGCATGTAGCATAAATGGGACTCAGTGAGACCAGCACTTCCTTGGCCACCTTGGAGCCAGGAAACTGTAGGCCACGTTGTGGGTGCTGTCAGCGTGGGAGGTATGTGGCTGGGCAGTGAGTCTCACAGGCCTTCTGTTTTCCAGGATTGCAGGACGGTGCCAGGAGGTGAGCGTTGTCGTAGAGAGGACAGATGAACCTAACAAATACACAGCCTGTGAGTCCCTGAGCCTGTGAGGGCTGCACCCAAACTCCCATGATACATTTGAGGCCAATGAGGCCATGTCCGGGTGACCCATACTTCCACATCACTGTTCCTCATCACGAGAAGTCAGGGTAGGAACTCAAACAGGGCAAGAGATGGGCGCTGCTGCAGAGGCCATGGAGGAGTGCTGCTTTCTGACTTGCTCCTCATGGCTAGCTCAGCCTGCGTTCTTATACAGCTGGCCCCACTCACAATGGCCTGGGGCCTCCCCCATCAACCAGCAATTGAGACACTTCCCTGCAAGCTTGCCTACAGCC
>CAJQZJ010025237.1:0-26653 GCA_907164525.1 Lophiomys imhausi | reverse complement strand
CGGGGTAGGGAGGGGATTTCAATTGAGATGTAACTTGAAGAAATAAAAAATAAAGTAAAAAAAAAAAAAAAAACCATGACAGAAGAGCCAAAACAGTTACATTTTATAAATAAAACAATACTAAATAATTTCTCATGATGTTCAAGTATACCGAAGCAAATTGTACTACAGTGTGTTAACTTTATGGAGTTATTACCACGTTTCATTTGTGTAGTTTTAAATTCTTTCATTTTTAAACACATAGTGTTATACCTTGCAATTTCAAATATTTGCAGCCATGATACCATAAGTATCTGTGTTTCCATTATAGATTAATGAAATGATAAAAACGATTTTGATATTTTCTTGTTAAATACCCTATTCCTTCGCATAACTCCTTCATCATCTTTCATTGGCTCAATGTAAACAGATACCCTCTGGCATTTCCAAATTGGCATTGGTCTACAGATAATAGATCTTTATGATGTAACTACAGATGTATGTAAATATCCCTGAAGTGTAGCACCATTTGTGTATTCAAGTCTTACTTTTATTTATTTATATATATTCTTCAGTCATCTCCTTCTGTACTGATGCACAGGCACATTTGTGCACAGAGGTCAAAAGACAATTTTAGTTGTCTTTTTAAAATTAGTGTCGTTTTTTAGTTTTAGAGACAAGGTCTTGCACTCATACTGAAGTTTTCCAATTTGACTACAGTGACTGGTTACCAAGGTTCTCTTTTTCTCTGCTTCCCTACAACCTCTGGGATTACAAGTGTGAGCTGCCATACTCAGTACCTTTAAATGGGTACCAGTGATCAGAGTTGAGGTCCCCACTCTTGTACAGCAAGCATTTTATGCATTACATTATATTTCAGCCCTTTAATATTTATTTATTTATATCAACTATAACTGTTATCATTCTGGTCTGATTTTATTCTGCAGTATATATTACTTTCTTCCTTAAGTATAGTAGCTTCTACTGAAGTATAGTAGCTTCTACTGAACATTCTTTGGACCATAGACATTTAAACTATTACTTTGTCTTGCTGACAAAAAAAAACTGTTGTGAAATTTATTGTGTTTTTCTTTATTGCCATAGTCATCCAGTGGTTCTCAACTACTGGATAATTGTTCATCAAGAACATTTTCTAATGTCAGAAGGATTTTTTTTCTTAACTTGTTTTCCCAATTGCACCAAAAAACCAAGAATGTTTATTAAGGAAAAACAGACAATACATAAAATGTAACATTTAAACAATTTTAAGTGTGCAGACCAATGACATAAAGAACATGTTTATTGTAAAAATATTATTAATAAACCTCAATAGTTTCTATTTCTACCTTTTTCTTAAATAGGTAGTCATAACCTCTAAAACCTGTATTCCTTGTGTCACCACTGTACCTCTTTCTGTAGCCCTGATAATGGACATTGTATTTTTTATCTGTATGAATATGATCATCATATAGTTTGCATAAGTGTGGTTTCACAACTTTTATCTTTTTATATCTGGTTTGGTTTATTTATCAAGGTATCTTATTTTTCATTTCTTTACGAAAATTTGAAATACTAGCCTACAAAGCTTGAAAGGTCCTCTACTTCAAAATGATAAAATTGTCTTGGTTTTATCATTTGTCTTGGAAAATACTGAAAATTTCATAGGTCGATTCAAAATTCTTCTTCATTGAAAGTCTACTCATTTCAACATAGTCTGACTTTGAGAACAAAGAGAACAAGATGTTGCTATATGTCCTCCTATGAACAGAGGTAAGGTCATTAGCATGTGATCCTTTGGGAGAGTCATTTCATATACAAACTATAATATATAATATTCACAAATTCATCCATAATATGATAGAAGTCAGTATTTTTATTTTGAAAGAAAGTATAATGTATTTTTCTATACACATACACATATCACATGTTGCTTATGTAGTCATTAGGTAATACATGTTTGAATCACATTTATAGTTAGCTATTGTGAATAATGTTCCAACATACAGGAGTATGCAAACATTTCTTCAATTCAACTACTTTCAAGTAGTGATAAATCTTTTGAAACCTGTAATTTTTGTCATAAGTTAATATTTTATGTTACAGAACACAGATGTACTAGATTTTATAAGGTCTACATTGTGTCACAAACTAGAGATTGGATTTTTAATATACTTTCTATAAATTCCTCTTTGCAACTGTTTTCATAGTAGCATTATTTAGCAGTTTTCATTCTTACAATCTTGAAAGTGGTTTTGTCATCTAGACTACAGTATGAGTAAATGATTCTGAAAATCTCCCAATGCATGAGAAGGAGTCCCATATCTAAGAGAGAGAGAAGGTTCTGGAAATTCATATTATCACTTCTTGTACCCAAATGTCAAATTATTAATCACACACTGTGATCTCAAATTTTCCATCACAGCTACCATTTATTTTGATTACATGAATATATAATGTCTGGCTTATTATATATCCTGCTTCTGAGAATAGAGCAGTTTAACAGAGACATGATAATACGTGCATTTTACCTAGTTCAGCCAAATATTTATAGATATATAAACAATCCTGCACTGATGAATTATCATTTATTCAGTCATTTTTCTTGATTGACAACTGAATGCTGTCATTGTCATTAGGAACTGCATCCCTAACTGCTTTCCATTCATTGTTCTCTTAACACTGTTCAGCATTAGTTTTGCCAGGGAACTCATCTTGAAATGTCAAGAGTGGGATGATTTTCAACACTGACTGATACATAAAAAACCATAGCAACGTTTTGTTTTCTTTGTTCTCAAAGTTAGACTATATTGAAATGAGTAGACGTTCAATCAAGAGGAATTTTGAATCGACCTATGAAATTTTCAGTATTTTCCAAGGCAAATGATAAAACCAAGACAATTTTATCATTTTGAAGAAGAGGACCTTTCAAACCTTATAGGCTAGTATTTTAAATTTGCTAAATAGAGCTTTAGCACATGTTCTTTATATACCTTTGATCCTTTCACAAATAATGCTTTATGGTATACTATTATTGCATGTGAAACACAATATCCTGTTTAACGAAGTTCCCAATAATACATAGAAAATAAATAAAACTTGCTTATTTATATTGAGTCTGAAAAAATAGTTACGAAAGTATAAAAGTACTGTATGATGATGAGACTCATTAGAAACCTTTTAAGAAGTAGAGACAAAACCATATATAATTTTGCTCATGTGTAATTTTACCTATAATAAAAGGTTGAAAATGACCTATTATAAGATTTCAAGTATTGAATCATGCTTACATTGTTATTGTTTAGTCCTGCATCCTCTACATACCACTTGATTCCTTCTGCTTCCTAAATACTCCACCTTGTACATTCATCCCTTTAAAACACTAGGTTCTACACAAATGAAAAAAAAAATGTGATACTTGTCTTTCTGAATCTGTCTATATTCTCCTGACTGTGATGGGATACATGTGTTTTCCTACAAATTATTATTCTGTGTATATGTTTGCCTGACTCATTCATTAGCTTGTGGGTAGAGAAGCTGCATTTGTAATGTGCTGGCTATGAACAGTGCCATGATTAAAATTGGAATGAAGTCCTATCTGTTATATTCTGTATAATATGACATAACTGTATACTTAGAAGCTGAATAGACCTGATATTGTATTCTAGTTTTATCCATGTGTGATTCTCCTCACTGATTTTGTTTTACAAAACCCACTCCTACCAATAATACATAAAGTGTATTTTCTGGTATCCTCTTAACAATTTGCTCTAAGAATTGTCTGGAAAAAATTTACTGTATCTGGTATGATATCAATTTTCTCTGTGTGTTGGATTTGATTTCTCTGATGGAAAATATATAAATTAATATTTCTACAGTGTGACAAAGATCTCATTTTGTTCATCTTATACAAATACCCATTGTTCAAGCTGGATACTGTAAAACATATGTAAATTAAAGGAGTTGAATGTATGTAATATGCTAAAGATTAAAAATATAAATATTTTAAAGTAAAAATATTGCAGAGATATAGCAATTAAAAAATTGGGGTATACACTGGCCAGGGAATAAAGTTTACTCTGTTGTCTTAAAATTCTATTCTCTCAAAAGGACTACTTCTTCCAACCTCTTCTCCCTGCCATCAGTCTCAGGGAAATACACCCATTTTCTCCTAAAGACTTACTCCCCAAACCCATTCATTTGCCTTAGTCAAAACACCAGAATGATTTTCTTGGAAACCCAGCAGCCACAATGGTCAATGCATCAGATAGGTGACTGCCATTTTCACTCTACCTCCAGTCTTCAAATTCTAATTTCCCAGACTTATTCCTAATTTTATACTAGAAAATTTGCTTATCTGTATCCTTCCTCTCTGTCCAAAATTCCCATGGGGTTATGTAAACCCTTGGGCGACACCCAAATTTCCTACTTCCAATGAACCATCTAGCTATCATAGTCTATTCTCAGTCATTCATATCAGCTCCTAAATGCCTAGAAATGTATTCTGCATGGAACCCTCAGTAGGCACACCAGAAAAGGTCTCAGAAGTACTCCTTACTAGGAAAAACACAGCTAAAATAGTCTAGAAAGGTCCAGAGAGGGTAACATAAGACAAGGAATGCAGCAGACCACACACCCAACATGACAAGACCTAGAATTACAATAATCCTAAACATTAGTGATTAGATATTAGAATAAAACTACAATCATTAAGAGCAAGGACAATATGTCACCAATAGAGCCCAGCAACCCTTTCATAGTAGGCATGAAAAATTCTATATGGCAGAGTACAAGGATTTAAAAATAGCAATTATTAACAGTTCATAATTAATAACTATTATTATTTAATTAATTTCATTAATAAATTAATAAAATCTATGAAGTACACACAAGTAATGAAATAGAATACAAAATAGCTCAGTAAATTAAAGTGGAACTGAAATCACTACAGAAAACCCAAACTTAGATAAAACTGAAAATTTGAAATCTGAACAGAAACCTCAGAGGCAAACATCACCACAAGCACAATACAAGAGATAGACCAGATGCTCTAAGACATTGAAGACAAGATAGAAGGAATTATAACTTCAGTACTAGAAAATTTAAATTAAAAAAGAAAATACACAAAACGTCTAGAACTCTGACATCTGGCACACAATGAAAAGACCAAATATATACATGATCATAACAAATGGAGGATAAGGATCCCCCAAAAAGGAACAGAAAAGTTTTTCAACAACAGAATAAAAGAAAATTTCTCAAACCAAAGTAACAAGGTACATATCAATATAATAGAAACTTACCAAACACATAAAATAAAATTTTCAAAAAAATTGACTCGAACAAAAAGGAAATTCTACAATGACACATAATGATCAAAATGCTAAACATACAGGAAAAACAACAGAATATTAAATGTTTCAAAGAAAAAAAACCTAACAAATAAAGGCAAATGTATTAGAATCATATGTGAAATTTCAATGGAGACACCAAAGACCAGGTGGAAAAACTCTATGAACCACAGATGGTAGCCCAGGCCACCACTACCAGCAATATGTTCAAATACAACACACAGAGAAATATAGACATTCCACAACAAAATCAAATTTAAGTAGTATCTATCTACATATACAGCTCTATAGAAGATACGAGAAGAAAACTTTAATCTAAACATGTTAACACCCAAGTAAACAGACACACACACACTAAAAACAAACCACAGGTCTTAAACCCAATACTTAGTAAGCAGAGACAGGCACATAGGATTTGGAAGGATCTAAGTTTAAAAGCTACATAAAAAATGCATGTTCAATGTAAACAAATTGTCCTTTGAGATCTCAAAATATATACACTAAAGGTTTGTTTAGCTCCAAAATAACAAAATAATTTCTTCTTTAATCCATATTGAAAGATAATACTTTATATATTGTAAAAAACCAAATTTGCTCCAGGAAAAATATTACCTGACTCCCCCCCACCAAAAAAAAAGGTAATTGCCCTAGAGTTAGGATTAGGGTAGGGCTCTGTTCTTATCTTTCCAGGAGAGTTAAAGCATCCATTCGAGGAATCCAGGGACAACTGGACAAGGGAAACCTCATCAGAAAACAGATCAGACACCAAAGAAAACGAGCTGCCAAGACGATCCAGCCTTACAGACTCCCTCAATAGCTGTTTCCTCAAAAGTCTACAACCATAACAACTCAAAAATCACTACAATCGTTCAGCTTCACAGATTGCTCCAGCCAGAACTTCAGTAAAGGCCTGAAGATCAGCTTCTGTCTACAAACTTCTTAGGACATGAAAATAGCTAAGCATAAACGGACTGAACAACAAATGATTCTATTAACATTTTTAACCATTTTTCCATCCCTATTTGGGCCCCAAACAGGTTTATTACATCCCAAATCAGCAGGAAGTCATTTATGAGAGCGACGTCCCAGGCCCAGAAGGTGGGGAGGGTGTCCCCCCCTTTGGTTATTCGATGGATAACATAAAATTTTGTCATTTGGGGAAAGAGACTACAAGCTGTTAAATAGTCTTGTTAAATGGGTTTTGGAGGTTAGACCTAGGGACTTCTCTCTTTTTCTTTTCTGTACCCTTCTTTCTCTTCTATGTAGGAGTGAATAGACTTGAGAAAAAAATGGGACATAGACATAGTATAGGAAAGATCAAGAAAAAGGGGCAGATTATTGAGTAAGCCCTTATACCTTTGTATGTTGATACAAAATTAATACTATATTAGGCTAAATTGATATTGATCATTGTATATTAATGCAAAATTAAGATTGTATTGGACTACATCGGTATTGATCTTAGTATATTGATACAAAATTAAGAGTATATTTGGCCACATTGTTATTGATCTTTGTATATTGTTACAAAATTAAGGGTAACACTTCTTAAAGGTGTTGTACCTAGTAATGCTTAAAAAGGAAATGTGAAGTTTTGGCCTTTTGCTACCAACCATCATAAACTGTTTAGGATAATTAAGAAATACAAACTAACAGTCATGCAAGCGAGTCATTTGGTTAGTTACTATGACAGTCTATCACAGTTATTTTCTAAGCTACTCAGAAATCAAGTTGTTAAGAGACAGCAACATTTGCTTATCTAAACATAAGAGATAGATAGGGCGTCTTCAAAAACCCCAAGAGATCTGCAGAGTATGGCATTCAAAGATGTTTTCTTAAATTAAGATTTTTTTTGATATCAGGACATGCCAGCTCCTGACAGCATCCCCTATTCCACTCCAAGTAGAAGATGAGCATCAAAGAATCTCCAGTGGGAGATGGTTGAATTAGTGGCAAGCCTATCTCTTGGCAAAAACAAAAACAAAAACCCTTGCTTCAACTGTAGACAGACTGCTGTCCAAAAGGGACAAAACTTGGAAGCAGGTAAGTCAACAGCCTAGCTCTGCCAAGACAGGGTAGGTAAGTCCTTTATAATTCCTGCTCTACAATTAATATCTGTCAGAGAAATGGGGCCAAACACCTGAAGATTGATGCTGTACTGTATGGAGAGAAAATGGCAGCCATGTGTATGTCATTTCTTAGTTTTGGAAACTGCGGGCCCTGCACTTCCTATATAATCAGATATATTTATCCCTCTCAGGTCTCTGAGTTGGTTAAAGAATAGATAGCTAGAGTCTCATAGTTAAATTTTGAGTTGTTTAGGAATCAAAAGGGCATTCTGGATCTAAGAAGATGGGGAAATGATATACTCATCAAAAGAAAATTCCAACTAGAGAACATGGCAATTCTAAACATCTATGCCTCAAGCACAAGGTCACCAAGTTCACAAAGGAAACACTACTACAGCTATGTCACATATTGGCCCTCATGTAGTGATAGTAAGAGATTTTAATACCCACCCTCACCAATACACAGGTCCTCCAAAACCTAAATGGAGAAATACCGGAGATAAATTATGTCATAAGCTAAATGAATCTAACAGATATTTACAGAACATTTCATCCAACACAATAGAATATGTTTCATGCTTAGCAGCTCCCAGAACTTTTTTCAAAATTGATTATTTATTTGAGAAAAAAAATTCAAGTCGCAACAGATACAAGAAAATTAAAATAACCCCACCAAATCCTATCTAACCATCAGGGATTAGGAATAAAAGGTGGATATTAAAAAAATGGAAACGATAAGCTTCCAAAGTATTAGAAGCTGAAAAATGACTAATGAATGAAAATGGATCAAGACAAAAATTTATTTTTTTCAGAAGTGAATGATAATGGAAGCACAACATACTCAACATTGTCAGACACATGGAGCCAGTTTTAAGAGGCAAATTTATATCACTAATTGTTCAAATTAAAAAACAAAACCAAAACAAAACATATACAGTGGTTCCACATTAGTAACTTCACAGCACACCTAAAAGCTTTAAAATAAACACACACACACACACACAAACACACACACACAAACACACACAAAGGAGGAGGATGCAAGAAGTAATCAACCTCATGACAAAATCAATACAACAGAAACAAAGAGTTGGTTCTTTGGAAAAATAAATAAGATTGTCTGTTGGAGAAAAGTATTATACCTTTCTCAGAGGCTGATTTCAGTGCTCAGTGATCTGGTTACCACCCTTTCTGAAATACTCTCTAATAGGTTAATAAAAGTTGCTGATGGACAATTAGCTGGGTAGAAAGAATATCGAAAGGCGGAACTTCCTAGGATGAAAAAGGGAACCCTGGGTTTTACCCAGAGGAAGTTCTCTTTCAGGTTGAACTCAGAAAGTGCAGGATGTCTGAGTGTGAGCTCTGTGAGCTCTGAAGGTATAGCAAGCTACATGGCTGGTTGGGATTAGCTGCTACGGTTCTAGCTGAGAATCTCCCCAGCAAAGGCCTAAGTGTTGAAATATTAAAAGATCTTGGTGTGTGTAATTATTGGGAAAAGTACAGCTGCAGATTTCTGGCTGCCAGCTTAGGCCTGCCAAGCCACTGCTGGCTGTTCCGCTAGCCTAATATAACACTTTATTGTTATTAATAAATATACTAGTTAACAGAGTTTTGGTTGAAGGTGGTGAAGGCCACCCTTGGTCCAGGGCTTTATCCTCAGGTCAGGTCAGGCCACCAGCTAAGGCGAGTAAGCCCTGCTGGCCTCCTACCATGCAGCCAGCTGTTCCACTGGCATAATATAACAGTTTGTCATTATTAATAAATATATTTGTTAACTAAGGTTGCAGTTTCAATTGTCAAAATTAGGCAAATATACCAAAAGGCAGAGGGAGAAGATCCAAATTAACAAAATTAGAGATGAAAAGGGGGACATAACAATAGACATTGAGGAAATCCAGAGAATCCTAAAGGCATCAAAAAAATCTGTACTTCACCGAATTGGAAAATCTAAAAGAAATAGATAATTTTTTAACATATACTGTCTACTAAAGGTAAATCAAAATTAAAAAACAATTTAAACAGACCTACAATATCTAATGAAACAGATCATATTTCAAAAAAGAATTCACATCAATACTCTTCAAATTAGTTCGCAAAAATAGAAACAGAAGGATCATTCCCCAATTATTTTTATGAGGTTGTAATTAGCCTAATACCTAAATCACAAAAAGATACAACAAACAAAGAGGATTACAGAACAATTTCCCTTTTAAACATAGATGCAAAAATTATTGATAAAATACTTTTAAACTCAATACAAGATCACATCAAAAATATCTTCTAGCATAATCAAGTATGCTTTATCAAAGAGATACAGGAGGATTCAACATATGTAAATTCTCAAATGGGACCTTTCAATAAATGGTGTCCTTATCCTTATACTCTGTTACAAAAAGTTAAAATTATCTCTCCCTATTTTCTTTCTTCTTCCCTGATATTTATTTCTAATGCTTATTGAAATCTCTCGGCAGCTAGTAAATTTCACTTCACTGTTTGTTTAAATTGTTTTAGCAAAGTGAACAATAATGCTCAAAGACATTACAATATTGACACACCTGAGCATAAGTTCATTATTGAAAAATCTCTGCTGCTTTGACTCAGTAGGTATTTTGGAGATTTGAGTATATTTTCTATTCTCTACATTATTTTAGCATTCACAAATATTGAGCACTTCTTAGAAGAGTTTTCTTGATTCATTTTGTAATATGATTTTGAAGAAAAGCAGCAATTTCACTTCTGATTATCATGATTAGTTCACAGGGCAGGAACATAATCCTATTTATGTTAGACACAGAGCCCACCCATATCTATTTTTTGGTCAGGTCTAGCTCATACATCTATAACATAAATTCCATACCTATGCTATTCAATCAATTCCTCTGTAGACTCATTTACAGGCCTTGCTCTGACTAAAGAATTCTGAGTACCTTGTGTATGTTTATTAGCAATGGAAATACAACATCTTCATCTATTTAACCTTGTTATCTGAGTTACATTGTGTACACGTGACCTTACTGAGACTTTTTCATGTTCAAAGATTATAAAAATTATATCTCTTATAATATGACTTATCAGCATGATTTCTCTGCAGGTAAAGGTGCTTAGATAGGCTTAAGTTCTATCCTGAGGAGTGCATGGAAGAAGACTAAACCAACAGCTTAAAAATGTCCTGTTACATATAAAACACATACACACAGATTATACAATAAAAATAATTTAAAAATTGATCTCTTCTTTATTAGTGATAAAGTAAGTGGCCATTTAATCATTTCTAAATTCTTTCAACATTTGTGTTTTTATAAAGTAGGTTATTGTTTCCTGAGATATAGTTTCTCAAATTTAATAAACAATAGTCAATACATTCACATATTTGTTTTTCAAATAATGTATCTCACAACTATCTTCAAAGCAAAATAATGAATTCATAATTATTATAACTAAGAGTTCAAAAAATAGTTTTCCAAGAAGTTATTTGGAATCCTTTACTTCAAACATCAGTAGGGTCAGAGTATGAATTTTAAAGTTTTTATCAAAGTATATTACCTCAGTGTTCTAATTTTGATATTATAATATAAATGAATATAGCCATAAAGTCCTTAAATCACATTTGATGAGTTAATATACTGAACATTCTTTTATTATCCATTTTACAGTCTGATAGTTGATAGGGTTTGGGATATTGGAATAGTCGCTGTTTCATCTTATCATTCAAGGACACAATACACTACTAGCCTGTAGCTACCATTTCTATAGAAGACTCTATATTGTACTGTTTATTTGGGGATATAAAGAGGGAAAAGAGGAGATTAAGAGTACACAACTGTTCTGAGTTACGTAGATTAAGACAGACACAGACCAAACTTGCCAAGATGTTATTTATATGAACTTACTCCTTCCTGATGCAAAAAGGTGGAACTATGACTAGAATACAATGAAATGAAGGATCAAACAGAGAGTCTGAGCATGGCAGGTGCATAGTTATACATATGAGAAAGGGAAATTAAATTAGTTTTGTAGTCATAGCAAACATAAACTTTATGGTTATTGCAGACATAAACATACAATTAAGCACTTTATACTTTTTAAAGAATTAGAGCAAAGTAATGGCTCAAGGTTGTTAAGGAGTCCTTAACCAAAACCCAATAAACTGTAACTGCAGTGAAACACATTAATACTCATATGCATAAGAGGATTTTAGAAGATTTTCCCTTGAAAAGAAATCATAAAGGTTTTCATTAAAAAACAAAGAGAAATTATTCAGCATCTAGACGTGAGCAGCAGTGCACTCAGCATTGTGCTTCTCTCTCATTTGCATAAGATAATTCCATCAGCCCCTCCAAGAGGAAAGGAGTTGGAAATGATGTTCTGTCTTCTCTACCACCTTTACACACTTTTTTGGGGGGTAACAAAATATCAGATACTGATTTGGGAATTTTGGACAAGAAACTGTACAAAGACACTTTCTCCTTTTCTAATAAAATGACCTATTGCCAAATATTAACTTTTATTTTACTTTACAGCATTTATTTACTGTGTTGCTTTGTTAATCTGAAATGACTGGGGGTATCTGTAGTCTCATCTATGAGAAGATATTCAATTCAGGGTCAAGTATACAGGATACACCTTGTGTCATCAAAAAATTGCAATTTTTCATCAAACTTAAAACGAGAATTTTTTCACTAGTTATTTTATTCCTATCTATCCTTTTTTATTTAGTCTAAACTGGTAGATGATTAAAAGGAAGAAATAAAATGAGCATTTATAAGTAGTGTATAGTGATAAATATTCACAATTTATAGAGAATAAATATCAACTTATGCCTGGACTAAGGTGCTGCAGAGTATAAGAGATCAAAGATTCCAGCCAAGACTACCATAGACAGTGAAACTTCCAATCACCATTTATGAAGAAAAAAAGATATTCTATAATAAACTCAACTTTAAATATCTATATACAAATCTAGCCCTACAAACTGTGCTAAAAGGGAAACTGTAACCTAAGGAAGTTAACTCTACACATGAAAAAATATATATATAGTTAAACACACACAATAGCAAAATCAAAAGAAAGGAAGAACATATACACCACTACCACCACCACCATCACACCACCAACACTACAACCACCACAACCTCCAACAACTACGAAAATAACAATAATCAATTATCCTTGGTCATAGGTGTCTCTCAATATCGATGGTTTCAATTTCCAATAAAAACACTCATTTATGTAATGGATACGAAGACTGGATTCATCTTTTTTTGTATCCAAAACAAAAACAAAAAAAGAACAAACAAGTAACAATAACAACAACAATAAAAGCCACACACCTTGATATCAAGGATAGACACTACCTCAGAATGATGGCCTGGATAAAGACATTCTAAATCGATGGACCTAAAAAGGAAGCTGGTGTAGCCATTTTAATAACTAACAAAATGGACTTCAAACTAAAACTAACTAAAGAGGTTAAGAAATACACAATATGCTCATCAAAAGAGAAAAGGGCACAACATACTCATCAAAGGAAACTTCACCAGGATGATATTTCAACTCCTAACATCTATACCCAAAATACAAGGGCGAAAGATTTTCAAGTTTGCGAAAGATCAACACTATAGCTTAAGTGACATATTGACACTCATACATTAACAGTGAGAGATTTCAATAACCCACTCTCACTAATACATAGGTCATCCAGAGATAAATGAAACAAAGAAATAGTGAAGCTAATAAATGGTATAAACCAAATAAACCTAACAGATAGTTATATAACATTTCACCCAAACAGAAAAGAATATACCTTGTACTCTGCACCTCATGGAACTGCCTCTAAAATGACCACATACAAAGACAATATCCAATTTCAACAGACATAAAAAATTGTAATAGCTCCCTACATTATATCATACTACCAGGTACTAAAGCTGGATACCAACAATTACAGAAATTAAAAATATAAAAATACATATGACTATTGACATCTGATTTTTGATAGAGAAGCCAGAATTACATAGTGGACACAAGACAGCATCTTGAACAAATAGTTCTTGTCAACTAGGATGACTGCATGTAGAAAACACAAACAGATCCATATCTATCAATGTTCACAAAACTAATCCAAATGGATAAAAGACCTCAACAGAAAACTACATACACTGAATCTGATAGAAAAGAAAGTGAAGACTAACGTTCAATGCACTGACATAGAAGACTTTCCAAAAAGAATATTTGTAGCACATATACTAAGAAAAACAATTAATAAGTTGGACCTCATGAAACTGATAATCTTTAAGTTAAAGGACACCATCTTGGATTCAGTTTGACAGTACTTTATCATGTATTATTCCATCTATGTTCATGAGGGAAATTGGTATGAAGTTTTCTTTCTTTGCTGAGTCTTTGTGTGGTTTAGGGCTCAGTGTGAATATGGCCTCATAGAATGAGTTTGGCACTGTTCCTTCTGTTTCAATTTTGTGGAAGAATTTGAAGAGTATTGGTATTAGCTCTTCTTTGAAGGTCTGGTAGAATTCTGTGCTGATACCATCTGCTCGGGGAATTTTTTGGTTGGGAGATTTTTTAATGACTGTTTCTGTTTCCTTAGGGGTTATAGGGCAGTTTAATCTGTTAACCTGATCTTGATTTACCTTTGGTAGGAGGAACCTATCAAGAAAATTGACCATTTCATTTAGGTTTTCAAATTTGGTGGAGCACAGTTTTTTTTTTCTTTATTTTTTATTTCTTCAAGTTACGTCTCAATTGCAATCCCCTCCTTACTCCCCCTCCAGTCCCATCCTCCCACCCTCTTCCACCTCAACCCACCCATCCCCTTCCTTGTTTTTTAAGTTTAAGGTATATCTTTTTACCCCCAACAGCTCCCCTTTCAGTCCAACAAATGGTTCTTTCTCTTATAACAATAAATACAATACAAAATGACAGAAATAAATAGGCCACAATTATGAGACTTATATGGCTTAGCATACATTCCCAATGTTCAGTCCATATGTATTTGGCAATTGACTTTAATATTCTACTATCTAACCATCTCCATGAGTTTAAAGCTTTATATCTAACTCAGCTTTCATCCTAACTTGCATCACAATTTTAAAAACATCTTCTTAGTTCCAGAACACCCTCTTGATTCCTAAACAACTCAAATTTAACTATGAGACTCTAGCTATCTATTCTTCAACCACCTCAGAGAGCTGAGAAGGATAAATATATCTGATTATATAGGAAGTGCAGGGCCTGCAGGTTCAAGAACTAAGAAATGACATAACAGTGGCTGCCTGGACAGTTCTCATTTTCTTTCCATATGTTACAGCATCGATCTTCAGACTTTTGGCCCCGTTTCTCTGACAGACATTGATTGCAGAGCAGGAATTATGAAGGACTTGCCTACCTTGTCTTGGCAGAGCTAGGCTGTCGACTTACCTGCTTCCAAGTTTTTTCCTTTATGGACAGCATTCTGCCTACAGTTGGAGCAAGGGCTTTTTCCTGCCAAGAGATAGGCTTGCCACTAATTCATAATCTCCCACTGGAGATTCTTCGATGTTCAAACCTCAAGAGATCTGCAGAATATGGCATTCAAAGATGTTTTCTTAACTTTAGATATTTTTTATATCGAGATATGTCAACTTCTGACAGCACACACTATTCTACTCCAAGTAGGAGCACAGATTTTTAAAGTAGGACCTAAAGATTCTCTAGATTTCCTTGATGTCTGTTGTTATTTCTCCCTTTTCATTTCTGATTTTGTTGATTTGGGTTTTTTCCCTATGCCTTTTGGTTATTTGGCTAAGGGTTTTTCTGTTTTGTTGATTTCCTCAAAGAGCCAACTCTTGATTTCATTGATTCTTTGAATTGTTCTTTTTGTTTCTAAGTTGTTGATGTCAGTGGTAAGTTTGAAAATTTCCTCCTTTTGCTCCTCTTGGTAGTTTGTAGGATAAACATGATAAAAATGGCCATCCTGCCAAAAGCAACATACAGATTCAATGCAATTCCTATCAAAATACCACCACAATTCTTTATAGACCTTGAAAAAGTAATTCTAAACTTCATATGGAATAACAAGAAAAAAAAACAGAATACCTAAATAAATCCTGTATAATTAAAAAAGCATCTGGAGGCATCACCATCCCAGATTTCAAGCTGTACTACAGAGAAATAGTAATAAAAAAAAACAGCATGGTGCTGGTATAAAAACAGACCAGTGGATCAATGGAATCAAATTGAAGATGCAGACATGAACCCACACACCTATGGTCACTTAATTTTTGAAAAAGAAGCCAAAATCATACAATGGATAAAGGACAGCATCTTCAACAAATGGTGCTGGTCCAACTGAATGTCGACATGTAAAAGAATGAAATTAGACCCACACTTATCACCTTGCACAAAACTTAAGTTCAAGTGGACTAAAGACCTTACCATAAGCCCTGACACACTAAATCTACTAAAAGAAAAAGTGGGGAAAACCCTCGAACTCATTGGCACAGGTGACAACTTCATTAACATAACAGAAATAGCTCAGACTCTAAGACCAACAATCAATAAATGGGACCTCATGAAACTGAAAACCTTCTGTAAGGCAAAAGACATTGTCATTTGAACAAAATGGCAACCTACAGATTGGGAAAGGATCTTTAGCAACCCCACATCTGACAGAAGGTTAACATGCAAAATTTACAAAGAACTCAAGAAATTAAATGCCAAGAAACCAAATAATCCAATCAAAAATGTAGAACAAAGCTAAACAGAGAATTCACAAAGGAGGAATCCCTAATGGCCTAGAGTCACTTGAAGAAATGCTCAGCATCCTTAATCATCAGAGAAATGCAACTCAAGAGGACTCTGAGATTCCATCTCACACTTGTCAGAATGGCTAAGATCAAAAACTCAAATGACAGCACATGCTGGCGAGGTTGTGGAGAAAGGAGAACACTCCTCCATTGCTGGTGGGAGTGCAAACTTGTACAACCTCTATGGAGGTCAGTCTGATGATATCTTAGAAAACTTGGAATAACTCTACCTCAAGACCCAGCCATACCACTTCTGGGTATACATCCAAAAGATTTTTCACCAAACCACGAGGACGTTTCTTCATCTATGTTCATAGCAGCCTTATTTGTAATAGCTAGGAACTGGAAACAACCCATATGTCCATCAACTGAGGAATAGTTAAAAAAAAAAACAAAAACAAAAAACTGTGGTTCATCTACACAATGGAATACTATTCAGCCATTAGAAAAAACAAAATCATGCAATTTTCAGCCAAATGGATGGAACTAGAGAAGCTCATCCTGAGTGAGCCAACTCAGGCTCAGAAGGGTGTCCATTGCATCTATTCACTTATAATAGGATTTTAACCATATAGTATAGCATAACAATGCTACAGCCAATACACCAAAGGGAACAAGAACATAGACTTTGTTACATGTTAGTGAGACTCTTTTCCCTAGTGGTGCTGCCATGTAGGCCCCCAGTGTATGAGGAGGCTCTTGGCCCTCATATGACTGCTGAACTGGGGCAAGGGACTAATATGTAGGAACACTTCACTCCAGAGGAGTGGGTTGGAAGGGATGGTGGTAGATGGTGGGAGGGAAGGCCTGGGAGGGGTGGAAAGAGGGTACTATGATGGAGATGTAACCTGAAGTAATAAATAAACATTTTAAAAAGTACTCCATCTATAGAACAAAGCCATAGTCTACAGAATACGAAAAGATTTTTACCAACTTCACATACAATAGAGGACTAATATCCAAAATATATAAAGAATTCAAGAAATTAGATATAAAAATGCTGTCCAGTTTAAAACTGGGAAAACTATTAACTCTGTGGAATAGACATTCTCACTAGAGGAATCACAAATGGCTGAGAAACACTTAAAGAAATGTTTAACATCCTTAGTAATCAAGAAATTACAAATAATAACTATGTTGAGATTATAATTACACTTGTGAAACTAGTTGAGATCAATAATATAAATGACAGTTCATGCTGGAAATTATATAGAGCTAAGAAAATACTTCTCTAGTATTGGTGAAAGTGCAAACATATACAGTAAAACCAAATACTAGTCTAAAAATAAAGTAAACATACCCATTAGTTGATTCCTTATGACATTCCATTATATTCTTAGGTCAGTGTCTTTTCCAGTCCTCATCAGAGAGGCTTCCTTTAGTAGTATGTGTGAACAGATGGAGAGACCTACAGTAAGACATTTTGCTGAAATAAAGCCTAAATGGGAGATCTTCATTTAGTTACTCTTGTCTGAGCTCAGAGATTCCTATAGAAGAGGAGGCAGAAAATTGTAAGAAACAACGACACACAGAACACCAGGAGAACAAGGTCTTACGAATCAATTAAGCAAGGAACATATGAGGTCACAGAGACTTATGCAGCAAGCACCTACAGGGGTCGTCAACAAGTATTCTGAGTGTATATTATAGTTATTAACCTAGTATTTTTATTGAATTCTTGTATGTGAGCACCAGTGGGTCTCTGACTCTTTTGCCTGTGAAGATGAAACTTTTAATATCAAATATATTTATTAATAACTATAAGCACCTATAGCAAATATAAACATTTATTACCTAACAACTAGCCCTAAGAATAACTATTAGCCCCTATTACATAATAACTAATCCTATTAATAACTATAAATGCCTATTATCTCACAACTAACCCTAACCATTTAGAAGGATACAGTCACTGGGACAGGTCCTCAGTCATCACGAACACCTCAGGAGTAGATCCTTTATGGCACTTGATTAATAGTCTTTTCTCAAGAACATCACAGACATAGGTCCTTTAGGGTAAATTGTCTATTGCATGGCTAGAGCAGCTTCACTTTAATTGAGGGTTGAGCCTTTCTTCTCTCTGGAATGCAGCAACTGTCCATAAGCCAACTTATTCAGTTTGTATTACCCACTCAGCTGCTCTGTAACAGTTGTTGGGGCTGGCCATAATTCTATTCAGGCTGCTGTTTGAACTGGTCGAACCCCTCTAGGGAAAAGCTGAGACATAGGGTTTAGTCCTTGGCTTTTTGCTGCCTTGCTGAGTTCATTTCTGCTCATCAGCTTCTTTCTGCCTCAGGGAGAGCTGACTGTATATTTTTTCAGCAGTTTGAGTTCAGCTTTTCAGTCAGCCTACATTCAGATGATACAATTTATTTTGCATCATAGTCTCTATTGTGGGAACTCTCAGGGTCCACCCAATTCATCCTTAAATCGTGTCTCTCCTTGTTTCATCCGGTTTCAATCTAATCTGGGTTCTGCCCACTTTGTAAGGCTATTAGCCCCCTTTTAAAAGACTGTATCAGAAGCACCTAGATATTCACTAAATCTAATTTATATTAATCTAACTCCCCTTACATGCCTGTTCTAGTGACTCTTGTCCTCCTGTTGAATTTCTATTTCCAACTTCAATATAATTGTTTTTGCTTCATCTTACTATATTTATTTTGCCGTGTTTGGTTGTTAACTCTTAGAAACCTATTCTTTTCTAATGAGAGACAGAAAGGGAATGGATCTGTAGGAGAGGGAAAATGAGAAGGAACTGGGAGGGGTAGATGAAAAGAAAACTATAATCTGAATATATAATCTGAGGAAAAACATCTACCTTCAATGAAAGAAAAAAAATAATGATAAATTATTTAATTAATTTTATAAGTATTATTAATTCATGTATTTAATACCACCATGTAACTTCATTTTTCTGTGTAATTATTCTATTTTCATAAAAAAATATTTAAAAGTTAAAAAAAGACTAAAAGACTGTATCCTTCTTTCTCTCCTATGTAGGAGTGCACAGACTTGAGAAAAGTGGGACATAGACATAGTATGGGAAGGACCAAGAAGAAGGGACAGATTATTGAATATGCCCTCAAACCTTTGTATATTGAAACAAAATTAGTATTATATTTGGCTAAAGTGGTATTGACCATTGTATATTGTGCAAAATTAAGATTGTATTGGACTACAGTGGTATTGATCTTTGTACATTAATACAAAATTAAGATTATAGTTGGCCACAATGGTATGGACTCTTGTATATTGATGTAATATTAAGATTGTGTTGGGCTACATAGGCATTGATCTTTGTATATTGATACAAAATTAAGGGTATATTTGGCCACATTGGTATTGATCTTTGTATATTGATACAAAATTAAAGGTAACACTTCTTAAAGGTATTGTACCCAGTGATACTTAAAAATGAAATGTGAAGCTCTGGCCTCTTAATACAAACTGTCTTGAACCGTTTAGGATAGCTAAGAAATACAAACTCCTAGTCATGCAAGCGTGTCATTTTGTTAGCTACTATGACAGTCTATCACAGATATTCTGTAAGCTACTCAGAAATCAAGTTGTTAAGAGAAAAGCAACATTTGATTATCTAAATACAAGATATAGATAGGGCATCTTCAAAAACCTCAAGAGATCTGCAGAATATGGCATTCAACGATGTTTTCTGAAATTAAGATTTTTTTGATATCGAGACATATCAGCTCCTGACAGCACCCACTATTCTACTCCAAATAGAAGATGAGCATCGAAGAATCTCCAGTGTGAGATGGTTGAATTAGTGGCAAGCCTATCTCTTGGCATGAAAAACCCCTCGCTTCAACTGTAGACAGACAGCTGTCCAAAAAGGACAAAACTTGGTAGCAGGGATGTCGACAGCCTAGCTCTGCCAAGACAGGGTAGGTAAGTCCTTCATAATTCCTGCTTTACAATCAATGTCTGTCAGAGAAACGGGACCAAAAGGCTGAAGATTGATGCTGTAACATATGGAGAGAAAACGGGAACTGTCCAGGCATCCACTGATATGTCATTTCTTAGTTTTGGATGATGCAGGCCCTGCACTTCCTACATAATCAGATACATTTATCCTTCTCAGGTCTCTGAGGTGGTTAAAGAATAGATAGCTAGAGTCTCATAGTTAAATTTTGAGTTGTTTAGGAATCAAGAGGGTGTTCTGGATATAAGAAGATGTTTTTAAAATAGTGATGCAAGTTAGTATGAAAGCTGAGTCACATGGAGATGGTTAGATGGTAGAATGTTAAAGTCAGGGGCCAAATATGTATGGACTGGACATTAGGAATGTATGCTGGGACATTTAACTCTCATAAATGTGGCGTATTTATTTCTGTTGTTTTGTATAGTATTTACTGTTATAAGAGAAGGAACCATTTGTTGGACTGAAAGGGGGAGCTGTTGGGGGGAAGAGGGTGGAAGGGTGGGACAGGAAGGGGGAGTAGGGAAGGGATTGTGACTGAGATATAACCTGAAGAAATAAAAAAATAAAGTATATAAAAAAACTAAATCCTAGTTTTCCCTTAATTACAATCTTTTAAAGGTTATTTGTACTTTTTTTATTCTTTGATGCATAGGGGGAAAATCTGCTATTTCAATCTTCTTATAAATTACTCTAAGCTATAATTTTAAATTGCAAAAGGATGGTTAACTATTCATAAGACTATGCATTAATATACTCAGCCATTGACTATAATAAATTTTTTACTTTCTAAATTTCTCCATTTATACTAATAAGTAATAAAAGTTGTATTTTTTTTCCAAAATAAATTATAGCACCCATTGTGCTCTCTGTTTCTTTATCTCTGCCTCAATCACATTACAATATTGAGGAACACGGTCCCTATCTTTTTTCTTTTCTCAATGAAAGTAAGTTTCAAAGTTTTGCAAATAAGTTTATTGCATTATCTTTGACCCAATAAGGCAACTACCTTTAAAAATAGTAGCTTAAAAAAAAACAAAAAACGGGGGACCAAGATGGCGGCGACCTACACTGATGCATTTGAATGTGGGGAAAAAAGAGCCATAAAAAACACAGAGTTATTGGGCACTGTGCAAAAACCGGAGGGGCTAGACCCACCCCCCCCGGGAACACTCACAGCTCCCAAGGGACTGTTAAAAGTCCCAGGGTAAGGCTCTCCCCCCATCTCTCGCAGACACGGAAGCCACTAAACCCGGGATTCGGGAATTCCCATTTGGAGAGGCGCCTGGTAAGATCGACCCCAACTCACAGCAGGCAGAATCAGAGGCCACTTGGCGATCGATCACTAGTCTACTGGGCTCCCCACACCTCAGGAAGAATTTATAGTCACTTAAGAAACTTCGCGGGATAGTGGAAGTCTTAGCAAGGAACAAACAGGGTGCTCAGTGGGTGGTCCATGGCCTCTCGAGACTCTGAGGGCGGAGGTTACGAGAGAGCGGGAAGCCGCTTGCCGGCGGGAGGGGCCGAGAGAGCTGGAAGCCGCTGGCTGGCATGAGGGGTCGAACCCCCGCACACTCATGGCAGCGCAACTGGGGAGGGAGCCCGGCGCCGGCAGGACCAAATCCCCGCGAACCCACGGCAGGACAACTGGGGAGGGAGCTAGGCGCGGGCGGAGCCAGGGATCCGCCCATCCATGGCTGAGCTGCTGGGGCAAGAGGCCCACTCAGGCGGCCAGAGGATCCGGGGCTCGGTGCACCCACAGCTGAGCAGCTAGGGAGGGAGACCCACGGCTGGGCAGACGGGGGGGGGGGGGGAATCAGGCACAGAGGTCAGGCCTGTGGCGAGAAGCCTAGTGAGAAACCAGAAATCAGGGGACCATAGCTGTATTCTGGAAAATCCAGACATATTAGGTGTGGAGCCAGACCCTGTCAGCCTCTGTGACGACAAACAAAGCCCACAGAATCTGTGCCTGGGCAAACAGGTCCATACCATCAGAACCATTATAGGCTGATAACTCAGAGTGCAACATAGAGAAGTCTGAATTGGGAACAGTGAAACAATCCTGGTCCATTACTCACAACATGGGAATAGACTGTACCAGCTCACAGTGCTTCAAGAGATTAAAACCACAGTGACCCTGAAATCCCCCTGTAAGCAATGACAGATAGCCAAATAACTCGTCCCCTGCACCAAAGCATCCACTGTGGATCCAAGCACAGAAAAAGACAAGAACAGACAGCTAAACGCATCCAATGGCCAAAGGTAAAAGAAAAAATAGAAATCAAGGAAATATGATTCCAACAAAGCAGAATTATCCTAGCTCATCCAATTCGGATGACCTCACACCAACAGAAACACATGAAAACATTGACAATTCTACATTATGGAAAGTGATAGAGTCCCTGCAAGAAGAACTTAAATCTATGAAGGAATTCAAAGAAGCCACAATTCTACAAGTCAAAACAAGGAACAACACCATTAAAGAGCTCCAAGCCAAGGTGACAGCGCTTGAACAGGAAAAGGACAAAGCAATGAAAGATTTTCATACAAAAACAAGCAAGCTGGAGAAGGAAATGTACAAAACGAACAAAACCATACAGGACATGAAAATAGAAATAGAAACAATAAAGAAAACATAGTCAGAGTTAAAAGAGGAAGTGGAGAAACAAGGAATGAGAACAGGAACTACGGATGTGAGTATCCAAAATAGGATGCCCCATTTTTCTCAAGTCTGTTCACTCCTATATAGGAGAGAAAGGAGGATACAGAAAAGCACAAGAGAGAAGTCCCTGGGTCTAACCTCCAAAACCCATTTAACAAGACCATTTAACAGCTTGTAGTCTTTTCCCCTAAATAACAAAATTTTCTATTATCTATCAAATAACCAAAGGGGGAGAACACCCTCCCCACCTTCTGGGGATGGGACGTTGTTCTCTTAAAATGACTTCCTGCTGATTTGGGACATAGTAAACCTGTTTGGGGCCCAAATAACAATGGAAAAATGGTTAAAAATGTTAATAGAATCATTTGATGTTCAGTCCCTTTGTGCTCAGCTATTTAGATGTACTACGAAGTTCATAGAGAGAAGCTGATCTTCAGAAATTTACTGAAGATCTGGCTGGAGTAGTCTATGGAGCTGAACGATCTTAGCGATTTTGAGTTGTTGTGGTTATAGACTTTTGAGGAAACTGCTATTGAAGAAGTCTGCAAGGCTGGATCATCTGCGCCACTCGTCTTCTTTGGTGTCTGATCTGTTTTCTGCTGAGGTTTCCGTTGTCCAGTTGTCCCTGGATTCCTTGAATGGATGCTTTAAATCTCCTGGAAAGATAAGAACAGAGCCCTGCCCTAATCCTAACTCTGGGACAATTACCTTTTTTTTGGGGGGGTGGGGTCAGGTAATATTTTTCCTGGAGCAAATTTGGTGTTTTTGATAATATATAAAGTATTACCTTTCAATCCGGATTAAAGAAGAAATTATTTTGATATTTTGGAGCTAAACAAACGTTTAGTGTATATATTTTGAGATCTCAAAGGACAATAGACATTGAAACCGAACTTTTTAGTTATTATTTAACACTTATTTATTACTAAATTCACTTATAACAAACACCATTAATTTCTTAACTATTAATCCTATAAATTCCTACAACCCCTTTAACCTATCCACTAAACCTATTGATAATCATAACAACTACTTTCATACCCTTTTAGAATGATACAGTCTCTGGGGCAGGTCCTCAGTCGTCAGGAAACCAGTCTCGGGGGTAGACTCTTTAACGCACTTAGCAGTCCTTTTTCTGGAATAGCTCAGACGCAGGTTCGTCAGGGTAAACTGGCTATCGAAGTCTCACTTTAAATAAGGCTTGAGGCTTTCTTCTCTCTGGGAGACCTCAGCCGTCTGTAGGCCAACTTATTTCCTTCGTATCAGCAACTCTGCCGCTCTGCCTCAGTCTTTAAAGCTGGCCACAGTTCCGTTCAGGCCACTGTTCGGACAGGTCAAACCCCTCTAGGCAAAAGCTGAGCCACAGGGTTTAGTCCTTGGCCTTTTGCTGTCTTGCCGAGGCTTTCTCTGCTCACCAGCTTCCTTCTGCCTCAGGGAGATCTGGCCATTGGTCTACCAGAACTTTCTCCAGCAGGACTCTCGGAGCTCTCTCATATCGGGGGCCCTTAGCACGCACGCGCCTCTCTGGCGTCATCCACTTGTCCTTAAATAGGATCACTCCTTGTTCCACCTGCTTCAGCTTAATTTGGGCTCTGCCCACTTATCAGTTGAAAGCAATGCCAGGTCATAAAGTCTTTCCTTCTTTCACCTGGCTTCAACCTTGTTTTTCAGTCCAAAGAGACTCCCCTCATTTCACCTGACTTCATCCATAAGCTGATAAGCTAATTGCTCACAACAGTTGATCTTCATGCCCCGAATTAAGAGACTGTATCAGAAACTTAGGTATTCACTAAATCTAACTTATATTAACCTATCAGCCCCTTCATATCCCCTTCCTTGTAAAATAAAAAATAAATCTACAAGCATAACTACATATACAATGTAAATAAATTGTCTATGTACAATACATAAACAATAACTTTGAATTTTCTTCAATGTACATTATAGCAAGAGTTAAAATAACCTTAAACTTCTCACAATACATAGTTGTATTCACATCTTTTGACAATCAAAAGACATGCAAACAAAATGATTTTAAATTCTTATCAATAAGCTTAATTTCTGTTATATACAAAATATTTTTAAACATGTATCAATAAACAGAATCTTAAATTTCTAACAATATAAACAAAATATTTTTTAAAGAGAGAGAGTGGAATGGAGAAAGAAAAAAATCTCTAACTCTAACCCATATATTTTTCTCTTTTGCCACTGTAACCATATGAATCCATGATGTCCTGAGTGCTCCAGCTGAAGTAGAACAGCTTTCCAAGATGATCTCTCATTGGAATCTGAAAGGGAAGATTCTGAGGAAAAACCTGACCATGCCACTCCAACCTTTACTGTTCCATTCATTATATCCATTCATCGCAAATGACAAATTCATCTTATGCCATTCATCACAAACATTACACACAGACAATCACAATACATAAGATAGGAAAACAAAATTTTTTCATTCCACCTCCTGGGAATGAAGTTGAAAATATTTTTTGGGCACCCTTTAAAAATTGAGATATTGGCCAATTCCTGGGATGGTCAGCTATAGCTTTTTGTTGTCTAGGTCTCTATATGATCGATCATTTTGGGCTAGCCCTTTTAAAGTTGATTTGCATGCTTTTTTTTTTTTTAAATTAGTAACTGAAGCAGTCGTTAGGCTGAATCGTTTGGCCTATTTGTCTTGATATTGTCATTCAGACTTTTGCTCTGAAAATAAATTTTTTTCTTTAAGGAGGAGAAAGGCATAGATTAATTTTGTAAGTCCATTTGAAGCATGAACTCTGTCCATCCTGGATAAAAGATTGGAATATCATTAACACCATAAACTTAATAAAATATTCTTACCATGCGAAGACATTCATATTTCAGCTAATGGGAGGTTCTCCCTGGTCAGATCTAATCTTTATAAGTTTTGTTCGTAACCACATTTTTTCATTCCCTGTAGACACATAGGCATAACCACGTCCCCATCTTAAAACCATTGCAGGTTTCCACTCTAAAGTTAACATATCCTTATAATATATTGGTTGATTTAATTCCTCAGTTTTTTGTATAACCCAATGTCTTTCAGCTGCAGTGGTACCCTTTTCACCAACATTTAGGAAATTCAAAGTTAGCAATGCATTGTGTAATCTATCCCTGGGATTCTTTAATTCCCCCTTTTGTTTAAAAAGCATCTCTTTTAAGGTACGATTAGCTCTTTCTACAATTGCTTGTCCTGTAGGATTGTGTGGTATACCAGTAACATGTTTTATATTGTAATATGCAAAGAATTGCTTCATCTTATTAGATACATATGCAGGAGCATTATCAGTCTTAATTTGTGCAGGTACACCCATAAATACCATTATTTCTAACAAATGAGCAATAACACAATCAGCTTTTTCAGAACTTAAAGCAGTTGCCCATTGAAACCCTGAGTATGTATCAATGGTATGATGTACGTACCTTTGTTTTCCAAATTCTGCAAAGTGAAAAACATCCATTTGCCAAATTTCATTCTTTTTAGTACCTCTAGGGTTACTACCAGCAGGTAATGGAATTTGGTTATACAGAGAACACGTAGGACATTTTTTAATTATTTCCCTGGCTTGTTGCCAGGTAATAGAGAATTTTTTCTTTAAACCTAAACTGTTAACATGATGTTTCTGATGAAATTTTGAGGCTTCCAACACATTTCCTATAAGTAATTGGTCAATTTCCTCATTTCCTTGTGCCAGTGGACCTGGCAACCCTGTATGGGATCGAATATGGGTTATATATAATGGATTATTTCTACCTCTGATGATCTGTTGCAACTGTATAAATAAAGAAGTTAATTCTGTGTTATCGGGAATAAATTCAGCAGTTTCTAT
>CAJQZJ010025233.1:4122-16268 GCA_907164525.1 Lophiomys imhausi | reverse complement strand
AAGAGGATGGTGGGGCTGAGGGGGAGGAGGGTGGAAGGGTGGGACTGGAGGGGGGAGTAGGGAGGGGATTGTGATTGAGATGTAACTTGAAGAAATAAAAAATAAATTATTTAAAAAAAAAAAAAAAGAAGAGAGGAGCTGCAAAGGGACTTCTTGGAAGAAATAACATTTCATCTCTGAATCAAGGTTTCCATTGACAGAACCAAGACAGACAGAAAAAGCATTTGGAACTGGTTTGCAATAAATGGTGGTGAATTCAGAGACTCTTGATGTTGAGGGCTCAGCCTTAAACAAGAGGTACACCATCCCTGCTAAGACTCATGGAACCTTGTGGAAGAGGGGAAGGAGGAATGGAAGAGCTAGAAGATAAGGAGAAGAGTTATAAAATACCTTAGGCAGGGCACAGCCACTGTAATGCTGAACTCACAGCAGTGGTGGTTGCTTACATTGCCCTTATAAGCCTGGGTCTGGCAATGGGTATAAGGGAAGGACTCATAAAGCCTGCCTTTTACTACTGAGCGATTGGCTGGATAGATTCTGAGAGAGGAGAAGTTATTCACTGTATTATCCACTGCTAAACCCAGCAGGCTCCAACAGATAGCTCTAATCCATCGTGACATAAACTCTAAATCCATGGTGACCCAAATAGCCCTAGTTAAACTCAGTGAGTCAGAAAACAAAACAAATAGACATGAATATGAGAAAGTGATTTGTAGGGGAAATGGGGGATCAGGTGGGTAAGATGTATGTAAAGGAGAGTAAGGGTGGGGCTGGAGAGATGGCTCAGCGGTTAAGAGCACTGCCTAGTGCTCTTCCAAAGGTCCTGAGTTCAATTCCCAGCAACCACATGGTGGCTCACAACCATCCACAATGTGATCTGGTGCCCTCTTCTGGAATGCAGGTGTACATGCAGATAGAGCACACATATGCATAAAATAAATAAAATAAATCTTAAAAAAAAAGGAGAGTAAGGGTGAGAGCAATCAGTATGCATTATAAATCTGTATGAAATTACAAAAAATTTAATTAAGAATGAAACCCATAAACATGTAGCATAGACCATCTTAGTCAGTATAACACATGTTCATGGAATATCTAGGCAAAACAAAAATCTTAGAAAGATTTTACTTTTTACATATGTATACATCTGTGTGTTTGTTTGGGAGTATGTTCTTGTGTGTGCAAGTGCCTGCAGAGACCAGAAGAAGGCACTGGATCTCCTGGAGCTAGAGTTACTGTTGGTTGTGGGCTGTCAGGTGTGGATGCTGTGAGCTCCACAAAAGCAGTATGAACTTTCAAATGCTGATCCGTGTCTCCAGTCCACACAAAACATTACTTTGACCATTTTTTTTAAAGCTGTAGATGGGAAAATCTTGAGATAATGTGTCCCCTTTCAAAGTTTAGATAGGATTTGGGGCTTGTACCTTTTAGAATGTAGTAATTTATAAACCCAAGATCTGCCCTCTGCTCTGCCCCTTAGGGATTCTACTCTACAACCATATCTTTCCTCTGATTCATTTGTGTTATGTTTGCTTTCTGGACTCCTCCCAGTGGGTTTATACTTACAAGATAGGACTCCATAAGCTCTACATGATTTAAGAAAGGAAGGAAGGAAGGAAGGAAGGAAGGAAGGAAGGAAGGAAGGAAGGAAGGAAGGAAGGAAGGAAGGAAAAGAAAGAAGTAGTTTAGCCCAGCTTGGCTGATGAACAGCAGGCACTTTTGGAAAGCTAGGAAACTTCCTTCAGCTCCCTTATCTGTCAGCTGTAGTATCCCCCACTATGTGGAATGAGAATTAAATAAGACTATAATAACAAATGCTCTTTAAGACGTAAGATGCTGGACAAGTGTAAGCTATAACCTTTACATCTTACATTTTCCCTAAGAGTTTAATTTTTTTTTCCTTTGGATTTGTCACTTATTCTCAGAGAGATTATCTCTTAGAGTCAATCCTATTTTCTTGTTCTCAAAGTTATGGTTTTCTGTTCTGCAATTGTTTCATGGACCCACAGTATCATTTTATGTCCCAGTGAAACAGGTAACAGACAGCAAGTGTTTAGGGTAACACTCATCAGTGGACAAGCCATAGCTGCCATGCCATTAGTCAGGCATGTAAATTTATTGTATAATTAGCAAAATATTTTGTTGTCCACTTATCTTAAAATTCCAATTTTTTTAGATTGCAACTTATATATGACACAGTTTAAAACACTCTGAGGTATGAAAACCAGCAAATATTTTGTGATACATAAAAAATTAAACATATTATATTCATTTAGGGATATTTATGTACTTAATGTCATGGAATAGGAATGTATTTTGTTTCTTGAAAGTTCCATGCCTGTGGACAAGGACTCAGTAGCTATGTGGTGTCATGCAACAATTATTGGGAGAACTTGGAAAGGTCACTGGTTCCTCCTATGGAGCTTGTATTCATCTGGTGCAGGGATCGTCACCTGACAGAAGGTCATCCAGCCCTGCACTAATGTTCTCATTTCAGTGACTGTAATGGTATCATGCTCTTTAAAAGCCTTGGATAATTAGCAAGAATTTAATTTGCAGCAGTAAGAGTTTTGCGTGAATTCCAGTCTCCCATATGCACATATTAATCATTTCAGCAACACACTGACAAATTACTAGTTTGATAATTCATGCTGGAGGTGCACATAAAGGAAGGCCATATAGAAGGGATGATTGGAATTTTCTGGTTCACTTCATGGATTCTCAGCTAATGTTCCTATTTTCCAGGGATATGTATAGGCAACCTGATTTAGGCTGTACGATTAGAGTCATTACATCCAATTAACTTATCCCTTTGTTATTCAAAGGGGGTAAAGAGAGACATTATTTTTGCAGAATAAAATTATGAGTTGGATAGAAGCAAAACCTTGGTGATCTGTCAAGACTTTGCTAGCGTGACAACTGGAAAATGATAGTGAGTGTATCTATCCTTCCAGGCTGTGCACACTTTGGTAGCAAAGATGTTGCCTCTTGTCACATTGCATAAAGCAGAACATGTCTTTAGAGTGGCTTTCCAGTAGCAAAAGTGTACCAGTCATAGCCTGAAGTTTTACTTTGGCTGATGTGATGGAGTTTCTTAGCCTGTGGTCACCTCCTCTCAGTTCGTAAATCAGAACATTCAGCTATTCTGATATGTTCCTCATACCGACATCCTTTGAATCTAGGATGCCGCTAACAGATCGCAGCTGCTGGGCACTGGCCATGTTCCAGAACTTGTTACTGGCAGTGATGCCCTGCCAACTGGCATTGAGGAAGGTGCCCGGATGGTGCTAATGAGTCCCTGCAGAGGCTCAAGTTTGCTATGAGACTCACAGACAGATAATGGGGAGGATTTCATAAGCCCTGGGCTTTATGCTTCAAAAATCTTTCTGCTTGTGAGGATAATATTTAGCAGCTATGAGATATCAAAGGTACAAAAGACCTCAGGTTCAATGTGTTCATTGGATTCTAAACTCATTACAGTGAAGGAATGACAGGCTGGTGGTCTCAGAAAGATTAATACTATTCACGCAGGCTTCTAACATGGGGTTTGGCTAGCAGATGATTAATTTCTTTTTTGTTTGAATATCTTCAGACATAGCTGCAAGCTGTACTTCTACCATTATAGCCGACTCCCAAATGACTAGTCAGTTTAATAAATCAACTTACCAAGAGCAAAGATAGATGGATTTTTCCATCTTCTTAATAGGTTCTGCTAAAGATGTATGTAAAAGACCCTTTCAAACACTTAGTTTTAACAAACCTTTGATCTACAGCAGTGGTTCTCAACCTTCCTAATGCTGCAACCCTTTAATACAGTTCCTCATGTTGTGGTGACCCCCAATCCTAAAATTATTTTCACTGTTATTTCATAACTGTAAATTTGCTAATGTTATGAATCATAATGTAAATATTTGTGTTTTCCAATGGTCTTAGATGACCCCTGTGAAAGGGTCATTCAGGCTCCAAAGGGGTCATGACCCACTGAGAACCCCTGATCTACAGGGACACACTGTAACACTTCTGCCACGAGAGCTTACTGTTTTCTGCTAACCCTACATTGCTTTTAAGATACTTAAATACCAAAGGAGCAAAGCACCAACTGATTGTAAGACATGCCTTCTGCATGTTCATCCATTATTTTCACTTTCTGGTTACATTCCAGATAAGCTTTATGAACATGTTGCCATAAAATTATGATTAAATATTAGTGTTTAGCGAAAGAGGGCTCAAACGTCCCAGCAGATGGCTTGTGGTTTTGATTTGTATTTGATCAATAAGATCTTAGTCTAGGGGAAGATTTGGACCAAATCCCATAACTTGTTAATATTTTATCTGCATTTAAACCATGATCTAGTCACGACACTATTTGCTTCTTAATGGTGATTGCCCAGGGTCCAAGTTGTCAGAGCATCAGTGGCCAATTCAGCCTGTTCATTCACTGGATGGTATCTGACCAAGAGTTTTAGAAAAAAAAAAAAAAAAACAAGATGTGCAAGAAAATTATTTCCAAACACATTCCTCAGGACGAACTTTGGATTTCTCTTCCTGGAGAAGTACTGCTCTGGTCTCCTGGCTGTTCTCTCTGCCTCTTCCTTAGTCAGAATCTGTCTCTGAGTAAGAAAGCAAGTGTGCCTGCCTGGGTACAGCTGAGGGGCTAACACACAATGAAGACTGCGATATTCTGCTGTTTCGTTGTGGTGTCATGGGTCCCCGTGGCCATACCATTGCTTATGCTCTCAGTGACCTACAGGGAACCCTCTTCACCACTTGTCTTTCAAAGATTAATTTGAATTCCATCATTAGGCCTCAGTGGGACTAGTCAAAATACAACTCTGGTTTGTCTTTCATCATGGTGCTAAATATTTCACATTTTCTCCCCAGGTATCCCCAAATGATTGCAGTTGAGCTTTGACTAACAATTTGCTAAATAATATAAATGGCCAAATATTCAAGAATTAAAAACCAAATCAATATTACAGTTAGACAAAATGGGTGGTGCCTACGCAATGTAGGCTGTGTTCTGGAGGCGTGGCACACAGGTAGATTGATAGGCTCGTGGAGAATATTCTAACATCCTGTGATGGCAAATGGGGGTGTATCTGTATCCCTTGGGACCTATATAAAGATGAAAGGAGAGAACCAGCTCTGTAAAGTTCTGAGCTCCACAAGCAAACTGTGGCAGGCACACGCCCACAACTGCTCACACATGATGATACTAAGTAAAATCTAGAAAACTGTAACAAATTGTGACTGACTTCAACTCAATTTGTTCTTTTCCCCCTTTATCCCAGGAGTTCCCTTAAAGTGTGTCTCTCTAGGTGACCTTATGTGCCAAACTTGCTTTATTTTTGTTTTGTCTTGTTTTCTGTTTTGTTTGTTTGTTCTTTACAGGTTTCTCTGTGTAGCCCTGGCTGTCCTGGAACTCACTCTCTAGGCCAGGCTGGCCTTGAACTCAGAGATCCACCTGCTTCTGCCTCCTAAGTGCTGAGATTAAAGGTGTGTGTCATGACTGCCTGGCACTTGCTTTATTTTATTTCTATTGATGTGCATGGTTTGTGTCATGTATTTATATTCACATTGTGTGTGTGTGTGTGTGTGTGTGTGTGTGTGTGTGTGTGTGTGTGTTTATGAGTGTGTGTGTATGCCCTTAGAGGCCAGAAAATGGCATTGGATTTCCTGGAGCAAGAGTTGGTTGGTTGTGAGGCTCCCGGTGTGGGTGCTCGGAACCAAAGTCCTCCCCTCTCAAGAGTGGTAAGTGTTCCTAATTGCTGAGCAATCTCTCCAGCACTATTCTTGCTTGATTGCTGTGTTCATCCCAAGCATCCTTGTGCTGTTTCCTTCCTTGAATCTCAAGTTCTAATCGCAGTATGAGATATGCTCACTCAGGTGGAGGAAAGGAAGAGTCTGGTTGATCATAACCTGACATGGCTGGACTGTCCATCTTCTAAAGGTAAATAGGCAAGACGATGGCTAGTCTGGGAGGGAATGGTTAGAGGCAGAGCAGAGTTAGGCATCTCATACTAAGGGACTAATAAATCCACAGCTTTTAATGGCTGCCAGGATGTGAAATAGTTAAGTCATGTCTTAAATATGTCAAAACAACAGATAACTGTCCTACAAACATGGCCTCAGACTTGGGCATGACTTAGACAAGAAAGAATGTTCTATGGTTGTGGATTAGAAATAAATAAGTGCTTGTTGGCAGGAAGAGTTGTTGGTAGGGAATCTGAGCAGGTGTTGTGGAGTCTTATTTCCTGGAGATTTCAAATCGAGGCAGACAACTCCAGTTGAATAAATATCTTTGTGCTAGTGTCTGAGTAAACATGTTATTCCATTTTGTCGTAGAATACTGAAATTCTTGAATTTCTCTCTGCCCCCTCTCCTCCTCCTCCTCCTCCTCCTCCTCCTCCTCCTCCTCTTCAAAGTATCTCACTATGTAGCTCAGGCTGACCTGGAACTTTTTGTGTAGCCAAGATTGGCCTCACATTCATGGCAATTCTGCTTCAGCTCCCGAGTGCTGGGATTATGAACACCTATTACTATACCTGAGGACCACTGCTCTTCGTCTCTCCTCCCCTTCTTCCTCCTCTGCCTTTTCCTTCCTCCCCCCTCCTCCTTTTCAGCCTCTTTTCCCCCTGAAGACAGAATCTCACTATGTAATTCCAGTCTGGCCTGGAATGAATTTTGAAAAGCTCAAGTTATTTTTTTTTTTTTTTTTTACTATAAGTGGAATTTAGCAGAAATCAAGTACATTTGGCCGTCTTTGGATTGCATATCTATCTCTTTTCAATGCTTTCCTTTTGTGATAAGGTAACTTTCTAGCTATAGAAGTCACATAAATTTATTGTAGAAAGTTCAAAAAGTACAAAAAAATTCAAGATTTATATCACTCATAAACCTCTTTCAAAAATATATTGCTTTTGGTCTTGATTAATTTCTCTGTGTTTATTTATTACTACCTATAAAAACATATTTAAACTTGTAGTGTGTAGTATATAGAGTATTTTATCATATTTTAGGCAATTTTTCAAACATCTGATTTAAATGATTACATTATTTTCTACTATGTAATGTCTAAGTTTGTTTAATCATTTTGCTTTTTACCATTCTTTTCAAAATCATATTATAAAACTACTATTAACCTCTTAACAAATAAGTACATTTTGGCCCTCCCCTTTGGATAGCTTCTGGGCTGGACTATTATTGTCATAGATCAGAGAAGAATGGGTTCCTGCAGTTCAGTGTGATTCAAACTGTTAGGATTACTGTGTGAAGAGGTTTGAAATTAATTTAAAAGTAGCTTTATTGAGATATAATGCACATACCATATAACACATGCACCTACAATTTAATGACCATTAGTATATATGAATGGTGTGTAACTATTAGGCATACTCCCATACCCTGTATCCATTAGGAAATCATTTCCCACTTTCTCCCAGTAGTGCTAGACATCCAACCATTCTCCCTCTGTCTCTATGGATTTGCATATTTTTAAAAATAAGTTCTACAAACAGAACCATACAATATGGGACCTTGGTGGCTAACTTTTATTTATATAGTGTTTCAAGACTTATCCAAGTTGGAGTGTGTATTATTACTTTATTTCTTCCTGTGGATGATAATATTTCATTATATGGATATTCTACATTATTTTTAAAATTTATTTTTGTGTTCATTTATTACTTCAATTTACATCTCCATCACAGTCCCCTCCCTCCACCCCTCCCGGACCCACCCTCTCCCCCTCTCCCTCTTCTCCCACCTATCCTACCCCTACAGTGTAGGGTGTCCTACATATCAGCCCACCTCAGTTCAGCAGATATATGAGGGCTATAGCTTCCTCTTGCACTGGGAGCCTACATGGCAGCTCCACTTGGGCAAAGTGTCCCACTAACAGGTAACAAAGTCTATGTTCCTGTTCCTTTTCAGTCTGTTGGTTGTAGGATAGTTATCCTGTACTGTATGGCTAAAATCCAGTGATATACTACATTATTTTCTCATTCATCAGTTAATGAACATTTGATTGTCTGAATTATAATATAATAAACATAAAAGTTTCTTGTGAATGTGATTTTATTTCTACTAGATGTATTCCTAGAATTGGAATTGTTGAGTTTTATGATAAAACTCTGTTTAGTGGTTTGAGAAACTACCACATTGTTTTTGCAAAACAGCCACAATATTTTACATGTTCCCCAGCCATGTGTGATGGTTCTATCCCTCCTTATTCTTGCCAATGCTCTGTCTTTCCCGTTACAGGCACCCCAGTGGGCAGGCAGTACTGTTTCAGAGTGTTTTTATCTTACCTAGATGGCTGATGGTGTGGAACATCTTTTCATGTTCTTATTGTATAAATACTTATTTTTAGGCTTTAATAAATTTCATCTATACTATCTTCAGAAAATTGCATTAATTTATAAAGCCAACAGCTGCATACCAACCCACTCAGCTCCTGTCTTCAATATTGCAACTTTTAAAAGGTACAGTTGCTTGACTCTCTCCCTCCCTCTTTCCGTTCTTCCTTCCATCTTTTGTTCTGACAGTGTCTCATGTAGCCTAGGCTGGTGTTGAACTCCCTGTGCAACTGAAGATGAGTTTGAACTCCAGTTCTTCCTGCCTGTACCTCTTACATGGTGGAATTACAGACGTGCACCACCATGCCCAGCTCAGGCCCTTGATTTTTAATTTCATTTTGGTTTCATCTGTTTGATTTGCTCTGTATATGTGTGAATTACAAATGGATTTAATCAACCATTGTTCAGGAAACAAGCCTACCATGATGCGCATAGACCTAAGCTAATTTAGTCACATGCCACCTCTAGATTGTGTGGCCTAGCCACTAGCTACAGCAAAGTGTCTGCCAGGAAATTTGAATTAGGTGGAAGTGGACTGTTTTTTCTTTATACTTGCTGTTCTATTTTGATGGAAACAGATCTCAGACGAAATCCTGCTATAGATAAAGACACTTAAAGAAAAATCTGCTTTCAAGTTGGGTCAAGTAATTCACTCACTCTTCACAAAGCACCCAGAAGTCAAGTTTCTCTGTTTGGATGATCTAAGCCTCTCCTGCAGTATTTCAGAAGGAGGATCTGATTGGTTGTGTGCACCAGGTGGATGTGTCCTTTAATCCTTCGACAGGGTTGGTCGACTTCAGGGTCCATGCCTATGAACACAAATTTGGAACTTGTTACAGCTTCACAGCTTTTAGTATGGGATGAGATGTTCTAGTATAGTCTAAGTGACACATGATCTTGAATGTCACTGATGGCAGTCACTAGAGGAGCTAATGTCAGTCTTAGAGCTTCTATTGCTCTGAAGAGACGCCAAGACCATGGCAACTCTAATAAGGGAGAATATTTAACTGGGCCCGGCTTACACGTTCAGAGGTTTAGTCCCTCAGTGTCATGGTGGGAGGCATGGCAGTGTGCAGACAAACGTGATGCTGGAGGATCTCTACATCTTGATCAGTAGACAGCCAAACAGACTGTGACAACAAGGCCACACCTCCTAATAGTGCCACTTCCTATGGACCTATGAGGTCCATTTTTATTCAAACTACCACAATATCTTATATTTACTGTGCTTTTGAATATACTACTAAACTTACTGAAAAAAATGCACTTCTACCAGCAACAAAGCCTCATGCTTTTGAAGGCAGACAGAGACCTCTGGGCCACTGTAACAGCTACACTTGAAACACGTCTTTCTGAAGACCTCTGGAATATAAACTTGTTTTTAATAAAACATTTTAAACTTTTATTCTATGTGTATGGGCGTTTTGCCTGCACATTTGTATGCACACGACATGGATGCTTTGTGCCTGTGGAAGCCAGAAGAGTGGATCAGATCCCCTGAAACTGGCATTACAGACAGTTGTTAACTACCATGTGGTTGCTGGGAATTGAACCTGGATCCTGTGGAAGAGCAGTCAGTGCTCTTAACCGTTAAGTCATCTCTTCAGACTTCCTGTAGCATCCACTGTTGCTAGGGCAACCATCTGCTCCTTGATAACGTATGAAGTCCAGGTCCCCGAACACACAAATACAACACTGCACATTTTCTTTGCCAAGAACTGAGTGCAAATTGTAAGCATCACACCAGCATGCTGTTTTTCCTGGTGTTTATTTTTATTCTTAAATGAGAAGATAATGGAGAGATTTAGAAAGTGTCTTTTCTATGATAGGATCTCTGCCCACATGACCTCCTTTTTCTTCACAGCAGCCCTGTGTGTGTTCATTACCACCCTCACTGATGAATGTGATTGGGTTTGAGAGTGCAGAGGGACACCTCACCTATGTTGCAGATCCAGGACAAATATCACCTGCCTCTCTTTGTATGGGCTTGTGGACACTTAATGCGTGTTCATTAATTTCCTGTTGCCTCACCTTCAGGGACTTGGACACACAGAGATTTCTCTGCACCTGATACACATGTATAGTAAGTAACTAAAATGGGAGTGTGTAAATGGTCCTAAATGGTTTTGGTGTCATTCCAGACTTTCACAAATACCAGTAACTGAGCTTGAGCCTTATGTGTGCCAGGAAAATGGAAAAGCCTGGGACTAGGGAATGGCTCAGTCAGTGAGGGGTCTGCTGTGTAAGCATGAAGGGCTAGCTTGGATTCCCAGGTCTCAAACAAAAGCCAGCACTGGGAAGTGGGCAGACATGGAGACAAGTTAGTCTGCTGAATCAAACTGATGCACTTTGGGTTCAGTAAGAGACTCTGCCTCCAAAAACAAGGTGGAGAACTGTCAACAAAGACACCCAATGCTGACCCCTACACACATGCATGTCCCTGCACATGTCCACACAAGTACTTTCTTCACACACACACACACACACACATACACACACACACGCACACATGCACACGCGCACCCATGCACGCGCACACTCAAGCTAGCAGACTGGAATTGGTAATCATTAAGATAGACTATGCATATATAGCCATAAGGTAGATAACTTTTACTGTCATTTTGTTGCATTTCTTGTTTTCATTGACAAAACACTTTTTAATGTATGTTGCCCCACACCCCCTACCTACCTCTAGCTTTCTTTTGTAAAAAAATTCTACTTAAAAATCAGAATTTGCATAGTGCTCAGTTGTGATCCACAGAAAAGTGAGGTGTTCTGTGTAAATCACCCTGCAGCCAATTAGGAATTTTCTCTCCCTAAGCTTAGTTAAATTATGGAGTGTGCTATTTTCATGAAGCTACATTGTATTTCTTATTGGAGAATTTAAAATGTAATAAAAGCTAAATTTATGGCATAGTTGCAATTTCTATTTCTGACAATCTGTTCATTTAAAATACATACTTAGATATACTTAGATATTTTTCCTGTTCTTCTTTTTGGCATTCGAGGTGGAAATGAATCCATTGCTTTTTATCATTTTCAATTATTTCTTTTTATGTCTCTCTTATCTGCCCTGGGTAATATCCTGCCTAGATATGATTGTAGGCTACTTTATTGGCAGATACTGATCTGTTTGTCAATCACCAAAGGAGAATTTTTCTCTCCTCAAATTGGGCACATTCCATTAAGGAATGAGGAAAAGTATCAAATGCAAGCACCCCATGGTACCCAAGTAGGCCGTGAGGTCCCCCATGGGAGGCCCAAGCTAGAGTGGGAGCGTGCGCTAAGAGAGGGTGGAAGTAATGAACAGCTTTGAAAAATGAGGTTATGTAAGTTAGAGCTGCCCAGAGACTCTTTGAAGGTCTATTACACACAGTTCTTGAAAGGGGGCTTACATAAAACTGGAAGGCAGTAATGAAATTCTCCCACTGGAGAGAGTTTGAAATGATGCCATATGAGACTGAATCGGCACCAGCAGTTGCCTGAACCTTGACTCCATTCATCTGTAAGGCATATGTGGTGTTTGGAAGGACTTTGTCTAGACAATACAGGAGGTGACTTCGGGAACTCAGTATCTTCTTGTTTAGGATGTTGCCCAGTGGTTACCAGTGCAGCATCCTGCAAGACCTATCTCCATTGTCAGTGCTTTATTACTTGAGTTACTTGGTTTTCAAAGACTCTCCTCCTTCCTTTTCCTCCTCTTTCTCCTCCTCCTATCATCACCATCACCATCATCATCACCATCATAGTTACCACCATCATCACCATCATCATCATCATCACCATCAT
>CAJQZJ010025223.1:0-10063 GCA_907164525.1 Lophiomys imhausi | reverse complement strand
AAAAAAAAACATGATCCTTAGAAATTATTAATGTAGTAATCTGAGAAAATGCTTCATAGTCTGCATACTCAAGATATATTTGCTATTGTTTAGAATTATGCATGTAAAATATTGCCCTAAGAATGATTTTGCTATGTAACATTTTTGAATAAAATACATAAAACAGGATTTCTCATCTAATGTGCCTTCCTTAAATACCTAGTAAAATATAAATGACATAACTTCTTTATTGATATATTGAACTAATCTTATCTCCATCTGCAAAGTTCTGGCTTCATTCTCTAAGTCTACCTATGAACTCTGGTTATTCTGATCTTCTTTCTAGTCCTATTTATGAATGCCACGTGTCTCTTATCTCCTTTATCATACCAATGACACACTCACTGGATCAGCAATCAGCAAATCAGTTCTGGGGGAAATGATAACAGAATGAATCACTCTGGGGATGAGATGAGTGACTGGAGAGTCTGCCCACAATGTATCACTTTGAGAGATCCCAAAATACGATAGTAGAAGTGAATTCTTTTACAGACCTCCTATAGAACACGGGATGATGCTTGGGCCTATGGAAGAAGGTGCTGTAAAGATGAGCAACTTCTCTACTTTTTTCTTAGCTGAAATAACCATTGGAGAATAACCGTTGTGTGAATAGGTTAAGCATGGCTCCTGCACACTGACTGAAAACGACTTCACACTGATTGCTTTTTCACAACAGGCCAGGGCCATTAACCCCAAGGCAAAGTGCCAAACTCAAACTCTTATAGTCAATTGTGGCAAATATAGTTCCCAAAATATGCTGGTCACTTAGAGCATCTCTGCTTTAAGCTAATTTGAAAGAAAGCTCACACAACATCTGCTAAACACAGATAAGATTGGTGCTGTATTTCCCTAAGATGGTAAATTGCCGCTGCCCTTTGGAGCTCTTTGGTCAGACTTGCAGCTTTGCAGAGTAGTGACCTTACCTGGACACATTAAGAGACCTTCAGATTCCATTTCACCCCTGGAGGTTCCTTGACACATTCCTGTACCTTTTGGTGACCTGGACTCCAGCAGTCTGCTAGGAGAAATGTCAGCCCACAACTGAAGCCAGCTTGAATGTCGTCTCAGAGATGATCCCCATAACCCAAAAGTGTTTTAATGTTCTCTGTTAAATGATAACACATGAGAAGGGAATCAGAGCAACATTCTTCATGTCAATAATCAAAAGAAACACTAGCCACCAATAGAGACTTTTTTTTTGGCCTCTCAGCTGTCACTGAAGTGAACTTTAGTCTCTTACCAAATAAACACTAAAGATTTAAAGTATGTTATTTCGTCTCAGTATCAAAGTATTAACAATTTAATAGCGTGGAGTGCTGTTCAGACCTGAGGGCAGGCTGGTAAACTCAGCTGTGAGTGAACACGGAGCCTGAGGGCAGTGGATACTTTAGAGATACCCACAATAGAGACATAAGACAAAGTCAGATGCCCTAACAATATTAGCCTGGACAGTTTCATATGTAGTTTGGATTCAATGATTAAGTTCAAACACCACTTTTTGTTCCATTGAGTATTTTTCAGCATTATTCTGTCTCTTCTCTTGTGAATTGTTTCCTCTGTATGATTGTGGCACACATAGTGAAGAAAATTCCACAGGGTTTGTGCCCAGTTTTGTTGATGTAAATGACTTTCTCACTTCAGTTTGCAGCAAGAAGCTGGATTATGCTCCTTCTGGCATGAATGGGGCCTCTCTGTCTAAATGCACTAGAACAAATATTTTAAAAGTGCCTTTTCAAAGGGTGATGTCTATTTACTGTTAAGTTAAGGACCTCAGGTTAAAGATGAAAGGGGTAGTATCACTCAGAATGAGGCATGAGACTGTGAGATAAAAGAAAACGATCCAATGAAAGATACTTACAAGAACTTCTCAGAATAGTTTGGCAGGAAATTAAATGCTTCCTCTAAGCTCATTTATCATGCATTCACCTTTAGCTCATGACATATTCACAGTAAATGGTGACATTTGCAAACTAATTTAATTGCATTCCTTATTTAGGTGCAATATTACAGGACACATTTAAATAATTATAAAATCATGTCAGTGTTTAATTTTCTTTATTAAATAGTATAATATATATGCAATCAAATCAATGTAATTTCTTGAGTAGGTATGTTTGAAACAAAAACACTAAATAAGTAAGTATGAAATTGTATATATTAAGTAACAGAACTGAATCCCTACGTCCACATGTGCCAGATGGAAAAAGAAAGAATGGATTTCAAAATCAATGACTGAAAGGTTCAGAATCTTGTCTAGAAAGCTACCCATATTTCTTCCTGGTTCTTAAAGTCATACTAGGCCATGGCAAGACATTTCAAGATCAAACAAAAGTGATATCACCAACAATGAATTTGCATAAACAGTTAATTGAGAATGTCCATTAATGATATACAAAGCACCCTCCAGTCTATGTGGAATAAAACACAGCCAGTAACTCTGGGAAAAATATTTTGAAAGAAAGTTAATTATGACATTCTATCTCCTCTCTTCCTATCATTGGCATGGACAAGTACACTTGAGACCCTTAACTGCAGGCAAGATTGTCAAAACAGGGCTTCCCATGGGAGGGAAGCCCTTCTTTCTGCTTGGGGATTTTGTTTACTCAACTGCAGCATTTCCACCTCAACAATAGTTCCCCAAGGCTGAGAGCTGTGGAGTACAATAGTGCTACTTTGGACATCTCTAACTAGAAAGAAAATTACTTTCTATGTAGAGGAAAGAAAAAAAAAGGTATTTATTGAGAAAAGAAACAAAACAAATCACCACTACACAGTATAGAAGGATCTTCTGAGATTTTTTTCTCCACATTTTCTTTTTCTTTTTTTTTAATACTTTATTTTTTTTTCAAGTTACATCTCAGTCACAACCCCTCCCTATTCCCCCTTCCAATCCCGCCCTTCCACCCTCTTCCCCGCAGAAGTTTCCCCTTTCAGTCCAACAGATGGTTCCTTCTCTTATAACAGTAAGTATTATACAAAACAACAGATATAAACATGCCACATTTATGAGAGTTAAATGGCCCAGTATACCTTCCCAATGTCCAGTTTATACATATTTGGCCCCTGACTTTAACATTCTACTATCTAACCATCTCCATGAGTTTAAAGGTCTATATCTGACTCAACATTCATACTAACTTGCACTTCTCTTTTTCCTCTCTTTTTTTGTTGATATTCTTTGTTTTTGTGGGTTTGTGTGCTTGTTGGTCTTTTTTTTTTTTAGTATTCCCCCAGTAGCAAGGAGACACCATTCACTGGCAGTACTGCCTCGTAGGCCCCCGGTGAATGAAGAGGCTCTTGGCCCTCATATGACTCCTGATCTGTGGTGAGAGACTGTTAGGCAGGGACACTCCACCCCAGAGGAACAAGACGGAAGGGTCAGGGGGTAGAGCATGGGAGGGTGGGGCTAGGAAGCGGGAAAAGAGGACAATATGATAAGGATGTAACCTGAAGCAACAAACAAATAAATTTATTAACTAAAAAAAAAAAAAAAAGAAAAGAAAAAAAAGGCAGGGGGCAGGGCTGAAACACTGTGAATGGAACAGAGGATACAGCCATTCGGCCTGGATTTGCAGACCTCCAGGTGTAGAGAAGACGTGGAGCTAAGGTAAAATACAAGAGAATTGTGGTATTGGCCAATGCCTTTGACTTCAGCGGAGACGGGGGGGGGGCACCTTAGAGTTGGTGGTCTTATGTACTCTGGAGTCATACTGAGCGGGGTGGTGAGGGTGCATACTCTTGGTCCCACCATTCAAGAAGAGTACACCCTTGGTCCCAGCTCCAAGTTTCTTTTTTTTTTAATTCTGATTCTTTTATTTCTAATTCACATTCATTTTGTGATTTCTCCACCACTCAAGTCTTTCATATTTTAGTGACCACTTTTTTTATAATTTATTTTTTATTTCTTCAAGTTACATCTCAATCACAATCCCCTCCCTACTCCCCTCTCCAGTCCCACCCTCCCACCCTCTTCCCCCTCAACCCCCCATCCTCTTCCCTTTTTTAAGTTTAAGGTATATCTTTTCCCCCCAACAGCTCCCCCTTTTAGTACAACAAATGATTCTTTCTCTTATAATAATAAATGCAATACAAAACAACAGAAATAAATAGGCCACAATTATGAGAGTTATATGGCTTAGCATACATTTCCAATGTCCAGTCCATATGTATTTGGCACCTGATTTTAACATTCTACTATCTAACCATCTCCATGAGTTTAACGTTCTAAATCTAACTCATCTTTCATACTAACTTGCATCACAATTTTAAAAACATCTTCTTAGATCCAGACTATATTGGGCTACATCAGTATTGATCTTTGTATATTGATACAAAATTAAGATTATATTTGGCCACATTAGTATTGATCTTTGTATATTGATACAATATTAAGGGTAATGCTTTTTAAAGGTATTGTACCTAGTAATGCTTAAAAATGAAATGTGAAGTTTTGGCATTTTGCTACCTACTGTCATAAACTGTTTAGGATAATTAAGAAATGCAAACTAATAGTCATGCAAGCGTGTCATTTTGTTAGGTACTCTGACAGTCTATCACAGTTATTTTCTAAGCTAATCAGAAATTAAGTTGCTAAGAGACAAGCAACATTTGCTTATCTAAATAAAAGAGATAGATAGGGCATCTTCAAAAACCTCAAGAGATCTGCAGAATATGGCATTCAAAGATGTTTTCTTTTTTTTTTTCTTTTTTAAGATGTTTATTTATTACTTCAAGTTACATCTCCTCACAATCCCCTCCCTCCACACCTCCTGGACCCACCCTCCCACCCTCTGCCCCTTCTCCTAGAACTCATAATTAATTTTTTCAAATAATTAGGCCACAATTATGAAAATTATAAGATATAACATACATTCCCAATGTCCAATCCAATCCATACATATTTGGCAACTGATATTAATATTCTATTATCTACCTATCTCCATGAGTTTAAAGTTGTATTCCTAACTCATTTTCCATCCTAATTTGCATTACCAACTTAAAACCATTTTCTTAGACCTAGAACATCCTTTTAATTCCTAAAAAACTTAAAATTTAACTGTGAAACTGTAACTATCTAGTCTTCAACCACATCGGAGACCTGAGAAGGATAAATATATCTGCTTATACAGGAAGTGAAGGGCCAGCAGCTTCCAAAACTAAGAAATGACAGATAACTGGCTGCCTCAGGGGCCAAATAGGTATAAACTGAACATTGGGAAGGTATACTGGGCCAATTTAATCTCATAAATGTGGCATATTTATATCTATTGTTTTGTATAATACTTACTGTTATAAGAGAAGGAACCAGCTGTTGGACTGAAAGGGGAAACCTCTGGAGGGAAGAGGGTGGAAGGGCGGGATAGGAAGGGGGAATAGGGAGGGGTTTGTTACTGAGATGTAACTTGAAGAAAAAAAAATAAAGTATTTATAAAAAAAAAAAAAGATCAATGTCAATGTCACCAAATATAACTTTAATTTTGTATCAATATACAAAGCATTGAAGAATCTCCATTTGGATACAGTTGCATTAGTGGCAAGCCTGTCACTGGGCAAGAAAAATCCTTTGCTTCAACTGTAGACAGAATATTGTCCAAAAAGGACAAAACTTGGAAGCAGGTAAGATGATAGCCTAGCTCTGCCAAAGCAAGGTAGGCAAATCCTTCATAATTCCTGCTTTACAATTAATGTTTGTCAGAGATACTGGGCCAAGAGGCTGAAAATAGATGCTCTAATGTATGCAAAGATGTTTTCTTAACTTAAGATCTTTTTATATGGAGACATATCAGCTCCTGACAGCACCCCCTATTCTACTCCAAGTAGAAGATGAACATCGAAGAATCTCCAGTGGGAGATGGTTGAATTAGTGGCAGGCCTATCTCTTGGCAAGAAAAACCCCTTGCTTCAATTGTAGATAGAATGCTGTCCAAAAAAGGACAAAACTTGGAAGCAGGTAAGTAGACAGCCTATATCTGCCAAGACAGGGTAGGCGAGTCCTTCATAATTCCTGCTCTACAATCAATGTCTGTCAGAAAAATGGGGCCTAATAGCTGAAGATTGATGCTGTAATGTATGGAGAGAAAATAGGAACTGTCCAGGCAGCCACTGGTATGTCATTTCTTAGTTTTGGAAGCTGAAGGCCCTGCACTTCCTATAAAATAAGATATATTTATCCCCCTCAGGTCTCTGAGGTGGTTGAAGAATAGATAGCTAGAGTCGCATAGTTAAATTTTGGGAAAAAGTTTCTTACATATAATATTAATTAATAAGAAAGCACAATTTACTTAATTTGCAAAACATACTAGAAGCTGAAACATGCCAATTGAAAATTTTCTTATATAATAGCTGAACCACAATTCATTGCACTTCATAAAGAATTATGCTAGCCTACTGACTATTTAATTCTCTTTAGTTCTGATATGAGTGTTACAAATCACATTACACTACATTAAAGTAATTACCAACTTTTGTAATCATACACATACATGATCACATATAATTCTAAGAGTTTGCTTAAGCCAAAATTAAGTAATAATTTTATGTTTTTTAGTGGGAAAGTAGAGAAAGCTTTTTCTTTTTTCTAGGATATTCATTTAAAACTTAATTCTTCTAGCTACTCAAAAATTCTGCAGAACTTCTTTTGATAAAATTTCTGTTATGTTTAAATTTTTAATGGAAATACATATAACAAAAGAAAACTTCTCTAAAATAAAAAATGAAGTATTTCCCCCCCTAAATATGTGATGATGGTGTACAGTTAGATTTTTAAATCAGATAAAATTCCAAGTCTGTTTAAATGGTTTTCTTCCCTATTTTACTTACAGAGAATTCAGACATGGAGTAGAATCTCTGATTTGTTTGATCCTTTTGTTGTAAATGTCCTTTCCATAGAAACAAAGAATCCTATCACTCCTTCTCTAGCCTGTCTAAGTGTATCTAAGGAGCATAAAAATTGTGTCTTCACAACACTGACCATGTGACATTTTCACATAACCTTGTGGGAGACCCTGTGACTTCCACAGTTTCATAACTGAGTTTGTTTACAGAGCTGTTGTTTACCTAACTTTTGCAGGTCACATTTGTAGTACTCTCCTTCTCAAGAAATTTGGTAGATCTTTCTTCCTGCATTTATGTCTTAGTTAAGTTTTCATTGATGTGATAAACACCATGATCAAAAACAACTGGGAGAGGAAGGGGTTTATCTCATTTTACAGTCAGAGTTCTTCCCTGAGTGAAGTCAAGGCCACAACCAAAGGAAGGGACCTATAAGCAAGAACTCATGCAGAACTCAAAGAAGGGTGTTATTTATTGTTTTCCTTCTCATGGCTTGCTCAATCTGATTTTTTTATAATATCCAGGACCATCAATGAATGGGTTCATTGTCCACAGTGAGCTGGGCTGTCCTACATTAATCTTCATTCAAGAAAATGCCCCATAGACTTGGCTGCAGGGAAATATTATGAAGGTTGTTTTTTAATTGACAGTCTTTAACTTTGAGTTATTCCCAAATAACTCAAGCTTGTATCAAGTTGACATAAAACAATATAATTATTGCTTTAATCTCAAGAAGACTTTGAGAATAGGTGTTACTGTAATAACCATTGTTCAATTTTTAATATTTATTTATTACTTCAGGTCACATCTCCATCACAGTGTCCTCTTTCCACCCCTCACAGTCCCACCCTCCCACCCTCTACCCCCTATCCCTTCCATCAACTCCTCTGGAGTGGAATGTCCCTACATAACAGTCCCCCACACCCCATGTCACCAGTCATATGAGGGACAAGAGCCTCCTCATACACTGGGGCCTACAAGGCAGCACCACTAGGGAAAAGTGTCTCATTCACAGGAAAAAAAGTCTATGTTCATGTTCCCTTTAGTGCATTTGTTGTAGTATAGTTATCCTGTACTATATGGCTAAACTCAGACTATAAGTGAATAGATGCCTTGTGAATCCTCCTGAGTCTGGGTTAGCTCACTCAGGATGAGCTTCTCTAGTTCCATCCATTTGGCTGCAAATTACATGATTTCGTTGTTTCTGATAGCTGAGTAGTATTCCATCGTGTAGATGTACCACAGTTTTTTTTAATCCATTCTTCAGTCAAGGGACATCTGGGTTGTTTCTAGTTTCTAGCTATTACAAATAAAGCTGCTATGAATATAGATGAGGAAACTTCCTTGTGATTTGGTGAGGAATCATTTGGATGTATACCCAGAAGTAGTATGGCTGGGTCCCGAGGCAGAGCTATTCCAAGTTTTCTAAGATACTGCCAGACTGACCTCTATAGTGGTTGCACAAGTCTGCACTCCCACCAGCAGTGGAGGAGAGTTCCGCTTTTCTCCACACCCTCGCCAGCATGTGCTGTCATTTGAGCTTTTGATCTTAGCCATTCTGACAGGTTTGAGATGGAATCTCAGAGTCCACTTGAGTTGCATTTCTCTGATGATTAAGGATGCTGAGCATTTCTTCAAGTATCTCTCAGCCATTAGGGGTTCCTCCTTTATGAATTCCCTGTTTAGCTCTGTTCCCCATTTTTGGATTGGATTATTTGGTTTCTTGGCATTTAATTTCAAAATCGACCATATAGTTGGACACAAAGGAAGCCTCAACAGATATAAGAAAATTGAAATAAACCTTTGTATCTTATCAGACTACCATGGAATAAAGCTGGACTTCAACAACAACAGAAATAACAGAAAGCCTACACACACATGGAAACTGAACAACTCTTTACTGGATTTCTACTGGGTCAGGGAAGAAATTAAGAAGGAAATCAAAGATTTCTTAAAATCCAATGAAAATGAAGGCACAACATACCCAAACCTATGGGACACAATGAAAGCTGTGCTATAAGGAAAGTACATAGCACTAAGCACCTTCAAATGAAAATTGTGACAGCTCATATTGGCGAATTAAAGCTGAACTGGAAGAATTGGAAAACGAGAAATAAGCAATCACTCTCAAGAAGAGCAGAAGGCAGGAAATCATCAAACTTAGGGCTGAAATCAAGAACTTAAAAACAAAAAGAATGATACAAAGAATCAATGAAACCAAGAGTTGGTTCTTTGAGAAACCCATTGTTCAATTTTTAAGGGGATGGAATGATCATTAAATGACTTATCTAACATTGCAAAGGTATGTCTAGAACACTGTTTAATTGGAGTGGTTATATTGTTGCTTGTAGATATCAACATGTGGTCCCTGACTGTGAGAATGATGATGCCAGTGTTCTTAGCCAGTACTTAACTTCAAATGTGGAATATTTCTGTACAATAAAAATATGCTCATCTGTCGATATTCCATAAAAACTTTATGGTTTGGTTTTTCTTATGAGCAGAATCAAACCAATAAGACAGATTGTATATCTTTCTTTAAAATCAATATTGAAATGGGGAGATTGTTCACTCAGTAAATTATTTGCCATGTGATGTGAGTACAAAGTCCTCAGTTGGATTACCAACATGCATGTTAAAAGCCAGGTACAGTAGCACCTACTTGTAGTCCTACTGCTGGCAAAGTAGAAGCAGGCACATATTAGAAGCTTCCTGGCCATCCAGTTGAACTGAATCGGTAAGCTTGCAGTTCAGTGAGACATATGGTTCAAATACTAAAGTGGCAAACTATTTAGGAAAGTACCCATTATTGACATCTGACCTACACATATACATCCATGTTTGTACACTCACAAACTCCACAAACATAAAAATCTAAAAATAAATTAAAATATTTAAAAATCATTATTTTCTATCTAATTAAAAAATATTCTCAGAAGCTAGAGAGATGCTCAGTGGTTAAAGCACTTACCATTTAAGCAATAGAAAGAAATTCAAATCCCCAGAACCTAGATTGTTTCGGTGGCTCAATTGTAATTCCAGCCTCAGGAGAAAGTGACCAGATACCTAGATAGGGCTAGCTGTGAAGAACAGCAGTATTTGTGAGTTCTGGGGTTGTGAGATCCTGAATTCAAGAATAATTTGGAAGAGGGATAAGGAAGATTCGCAGTATCAACTTCAGGATCCATATGCA